>QGOA01015555.1:0-12320 GCA_003313075.1 Termitomyces sp. MG16
ATAAAATGCTTAGAAATTTGAAGAAAAATAACCAAAAAATCAGGAAAAATTCAGAGGCTACTGATATACTGATTGTGAATTTTTTGAGGTTCTTCAATGCTTAAAGAAATCTGAAAGATTCAAGAAAAATTCATTGCTCTGTTTTTCAGGAGATGTTAGTGGAAAATGCTCAAATAATTCCAGGAAAATCACCAGAAAATCAGGAAAAATTCAAAGGCTACTAATATACTGATTTTTAGTTTTTTAAAGATTTATAAATGCTGAATAAAATCCGAAAAAATCAAGAAAAAATCAATTTAGCTTACAATAATACTTTGAGAGTTGTGAAAAGAGCACTGAGTTGTGAAATGCGAAGGCCTTAACTGAATGAAGTGAGGTTGAGGCCGGGAATAAGCACTGAGTTCTCTATACATACTTGGAGCCCTAACCGAACGAAGTGAGGTTAGGGTGGAGGCTTAGTTGGGGGGAGTTTGGAGGCGAAGCCCCCAACGAGCTACAAAATTTGTGCCGAAGGCACGAATCGTAGCTCGTATATATATATTCAGTGACCTTCCACATGGGAGGCAGATGGGCATATGTGACCTCAGTTGTGACCTTAGCCATTTAGCCATTGGATGTTTACTTGTTATCTTTAGCAGTCTTTTTTGTGTCGTGTTGTTTTGATAGTTTTGAAATAGACTTTTTGTTGAGCCATTGTCTGTTTGACCATTTGTTCACTGAGTGAATCTTTTGTTGTGTTACCTTTGGTAGTATTTACTGTATTAATGCTTGTTTATATAAGCTGTTGCACTAGCAGTGGTTTATGTAAGTTGTCTCTCTAGCAGTGGATTATGTGAGCTATCGCTCTAGTGGTAGTTTATGTAAGCTGTTGCTCTAGCTGTATCTTATGTAAACTGTTGCTCCAGCAGTAGTTTATGTAAGCTGTTACTCCAGCAATGGTTTATATAAGCCACTACTCTGGACATAGTTTATATAAGCTATCGCTCCTTTGATAGTTTTGAGCTATGATATAATGTTAGATCAGATGACTATAGTGATGGTTCCTTCATATGTAACTTGTTTTGTACTCATGCGTTGATTTCAACAATGAGATTGTCTGTGTACGGTGCCTAGCTATTAGTCCATATATTGCTTGTTGTTTTAAAACATGCATTGTTCACAAAGTATGCACATATCTAATTTAGCACAACATCTCTCATGTACGGTTGATAGGAGGCCTACAGTAATTCAACATGCATGCTCTCAATACCTATGTGTTCTGTCAAACGCCGAGCAATGCTCAATCTATAATACTGAGCGATGCTTAATCTGTGACACTGAACAATGCTATCATATCTATACAGAATGGCATACTACCATACAAATTGATACAAGCACAAATCAGTGCCACATAAAGACATCACAACAGTATGTGTCATACATTGTACGGGAGCTTGCTTTGTGCCATACCATATGTGTCCAGCGGAGTCCACTACACTGGAGCGGAGCAGTCTCCACAGTGCCGTAGAATACAGAGCCGTGGACGTGTCACAATGTGCTGTATGACATGGTCCAGTAGATTGATAAAAGGTGGGCACACACATGTGTATGCAGGCCCAGCGGATGCCAGCGGACACTAGCGGACATCAATGTGTGTCAGCGGCTGCCAGCGGGCATCAGCACACGAGTGAAAACCTCCTCCATTGGCGGACTTCATGGCATGAATAAACCCTCCTTGAGGTTCCCCACTTCCCTCCCCTCTCCATTCCTTCCCGCAATAACTCGAGGCCGCACATCTCCCCTTCCATCCTTTTCCCACCCCCGATGCCAGCGTACGTCCACAAAAGGGCCCTGCAAATCTACGCAGGCCTATGCAAGCCACTAGCAGACATCCACGCAGATGTACGTTGACGGACTCAAACCTATGCAGGCCCACGCAGGCCTGCACAGGGCATCAGCGGACATTCACAGAGGCCTACGCAGGTCCACGGAGTCTGGTTGGACCAAGAAAAAAGGTAACTTTGTCTTGCCCACCGTATGCTTATGGGGGGGAATTGAACCCCCGGCCTTGGGAAAGCCTCCAGCAACGGAACGCACATTTAACCGTTGCACCACAGGTCCGTTACTAACGGATAAATTCAAAGGTCAGCTATGTTTTTTGTTGGTTCTATATGTCCTGGTTATATTATTGTAGAGTTTTGACTGTTCCCATGACATTCAAACAATGCAAGATAACACAACTTTTTGTGATGCAATCTCTCATGTTCCATCATGATTTTCTAGCGTGCCTGTGTCGATGCCACCTAGGTCCTATGTTGTGTAACTGCACAATAAGGAACAATGTATGTAATGTTACATTTGCTATCAAAACTTTACTGCGTGGATACTGTTTGCCTGATACATGGCCTTGTTTGGACCAACATATTGTTATTAGCTCAACCCTTTTTGCAGTAAAATTGTTTGTCATACCTGGGCTTAGAATATTAGGGTATTTGCATCTATTTGTATCTAGAGCTTACTATAGGAGTGGTCGATTGTCTGTGTGCAAGTCCCTTGGATGTCAAAAATTGCTTCATAAACCTAAACATGTCCTCAGACAACCTATAGGTGGTGGTAAAACTTATGCGTTCTTCTTTGCACAAGTAGATATATACATCAATGTGAGTCAGGGCAAACACAACCTGCAGCATGTATTCAAATTCATCAATCATGCAGATGATGTTGGTTTGCTGTTGTACCCGATTACTGCAGGGTACATGCATGCTAGGCTGCCTTTGTCTACCCTTTCACAACATCTCACATTGAAGCAGCTATGATCTGTAGCACATATACATGGGATTGCGCTACTTAAGTGTTTTAGAGTGTCACATCCAAGTGATTTGTTTAATTCTCACAGTTGCTCAAAATATGTTAGTTGGTCTACTATATTGATGGCTGATCTTAGTTCACAAGCAAGAAACACGCTGAGACGCTCTGTAGTGCGTAATTAAAAGCATGAAGTTGTTTGTTCTTGAGGCAGATGTTTGGGGCCCTAACAAGCTCAAATTTCCTCCTATGCCTCTTACACCAAGCCTAACTACTCAAATCATACACAACTTTTGCAACGAAACAGGTCCAGCGCAATTAGAAGAAAGTGGTTGCGCTGTTTGTAGTTTGCTGTGCCCAGTTAAGGATATGCATACTCTAAAAAGTATGAAAGAGTTTCTTGGTGTGTTATCCACCAAAGGAGTTACCAGAGTGGAGAGACATTCAGGAACGGAATCTGTGAGAGAAATAAGAGGCCCGGTGTTGGATCATAGATGCAATTCTGTCTGTTCAGAGTGCAGGATCCCATTGTTGAAGGGCAAAGTTCCTAAGTATGCACTTGCAAACGGTTTTTGGATTGGTGCTGTTCTAGTTGTTTTATCCCATTTAAATTGAGTTGAACAGCTCCTTGTCGCCAAAGTACGCAGGTCTCTCTGTTTCACACACATGTCATCCTCAGGTCTCAGCAAAATGAATGCACATTTGATTGCTTTTGAATCTCCTGTTGAAAAGATTTACCATGTACTGCCTTCTCTGAGGGCTGACATGGATAATGTTTTAGCTATTCTATTTACAGGGCCTTGTCAGCCTACTGGGGAAGATCTCAAACAATTGCCTTTGCTTGTCCGCCAAAATGCTATGAAGCAGGCATTGGAATGGCTCAAGCTTAATCATTCTGCTTATATGGATATTGAAATATGCGATAGCAATCTTGATGACTATTCAGAAAATACACCACCAGTAAAAATTGTTTACAAAGAGTCTCTGGAGGAAAACAGAACAGTTGACTCTGCCATTTACAAAGTTGATGGAGATAATGGGGTATCAGCTGGGGATTGTTCTTTTGTTGTGCATGGACTGACAGGTGAGAGCCTATTAGCAAAAACAAAAGATGAGCTTAAAAGTATTGCTTTAAAGCACTGGCACTCCAATGGCAAAGCACTGCTAGTTGGACATTCATCCTGTCCGGTTAATTGGATGAAAGATGCAACTGTTTATCCCCAAATGTTTCCCTGGTTGTTTCCATATGGCTTTGGGGGTCCAGGCTGTGTAAAAGGCTGTATCTCTGTTAAGGTTCACAAAGACAATCTTCTCATGTATCATGATAAGCGGTTCCAGAGAGATACTGGCTTTCCCTTTGTGGCATTCAGTCATGAGCAGATCAGAGCCACAACTACAGGGGGGTTTCTGGTGATTGAAAGAAATGACTTTGCTCATATTGCTGAAGGAATAGCAAGTGTCGACATGGAATTACTCAAAAGTATGGCTGATTGTATGGCCAAAGGTGAGGTTATTAAGCCCACAAACCAGGAGGAACAGAAATGTTTCAAAGTTATTGAAGACGTTGATGCTGTGTCAGGCCAGATTGACAGGTTTCCAATAACAAAAAAGCATATGAGAAACAAGATATGGTCATTAGTGATTGACAAAGACACGCCTTCTTGGTTTATAACATTGTTGCCTGTAGATATCAGACACCCTATATGTCTGTACTATGCTGGTGATAATATAAAGTTTGAACCTGATGTATTATTACCTTCTGACACTGCATATTGACTTATTGCACGTAATCCTGTTGCAGGGGCCAGATTCTTTTATTTTATGGTGTCTGCTTTCATAAAGCATGTATTGGGTGTTGATACTGAACACAAAGGCTTGTACAGTCACACGTCTGCATACTACGGGACAGTCAAGCAGCAAGGTAGACTTACCTTGCATCTGCATATGCTCCTTTGCCTTTGTGAAAGTCTATCACCTGAGGAAGTTTGTCGGAAAACCATGGACCCCTCATCTGATTTTCAGAGGGCCTTAGTGGAATATCTGGAATCTGCCTTCACCGGTGACTTCCTTACAGGAACAATGGACAAAGTAATAGATAACATTGAAAAATCCAAAAAGATGCCAAAATATATTTCTCCCATATGGACAATGCCCCAGCCCCCTCCTCCCAATCATTTATGTCAGAGTAAACAAGAAACTTCAATCAACAAACTCTCAGTACCAACAGCCTGTGATGCTTCTATAGACAATATACCCGATGCTGGTCAATCTGACCCTCAGGCACTGCTCCAGGAGTGTGTCGGATGTGAGGAGACATCTAATTGGTGGACTCAATTCCATAACACTGTAGATGACATTGTATTTAGGTCAAATGTGCATACCTGCCATACATCATATAAGAAGGACAGAAGTAAAAAATTAGGCAAAGAGAATAAAGGGTGTCTAGACAACAAATGGGGCAGATGTAAGGCTCGGTTTCCCAAAGAACTCTTCCAACAGACTAAAGTCGACCCTCTAACAGATGCGCTCAATATGCATAAAGCGGAATCATGGCTGAACACATTCATCACATCTTTGAGTTATTTGTTTAGATGCAATACTGATGTAACTAGTCTTTGTTCAGGAACAGCGGTCAGGGGTGTCCTTTTATATGTCATTAAATATATAACTAAATTATCGCTTAAAACATGCACAGCATTTGAGGCTATTGGCACAGTGCTTATAAAATACCAAGATATTGTTAACGGACCTCTCCCACAGCAAGAAAAAGCAAGGTCTCTCATGGCAAAAATGGCTAATGTAATGAGTGCAAAGTCAGAAATGAGTTCCTCAATAATATGTATGTACCTTCTTGGTAATTCCAATCATTATACCAACCATAAATTCACCAATCTTTATTGCCCCAGCTTCATCCATGAGGTTAAATGTGCTTGGCCTGACGATTAGCCAACTGACAGTTCATACAGATCTGACAAAATAGCAATCATCAGAAAGAAAGGCTGAGTGGTGAGACTATCTCCTGTGTTTGACTATATATACCATGGCATAAAATTGCACAACATGACATTGTACGAATAGGCTTCTAGATGCAAACGAGTAAAATCAACTTGTAGAGAAAACAAAAGTTGCAAGTCTAAATCAGCCAACACACTGACCGTCAACTTTACAGACAATCATCTCTTGTTGGACTCTCATGCTACCCTTGTATATCCACCAGGACAGAAGCGCGTGCCCAATTTCATTGGTCTTACTCTTCCAAGATATGATAAAGAGGATAGAGACAAATACTGTGTCACAATGCTTACCTTATTCAAGCCTTGGCATTCAGGTGCTGATTTAAAAAACAAGTATGATTTATGGAGCATGGCATTTGATAACCATCATTTTATCAAAAGGCAACTGTGTCTTATGGCTAATATGAATATTAAGTATGAGTGTTTGAATGCCCGTGACAATTTCTATGCACAGTTGAAGCGAGGCGGTGTGGCATTCTTGGGAATGGACAATTTAGTTTCCAATGTCAGAGATATCGAACAAAAGAATTATATAGACAATGAAGATAACGGACAACCTGAGGACTACAGGATAGATCTTGACTGTAGTAATGAGCTTGGCAAGACCAAACTAAAACGTCGGAGAGACATGGCTATTATGACTTCTACCATGATGAGCCTGAATTGGGATAAGCCTGTAATAGGCCAAACCTCCCCTGTTACAACAAACCATTCACCTTCTGTGTCAGACATGCCTGGTACTTACTGGAGACATAAGGTCAGTGAAACTCATGCATCCATACTAAAAGATAGGCAAAAAGACATGTTGTCTGTTCATGAACAGCATATTGGAAGATCAGATAAACAAAACAAGCCGGGCATTGTGGAAGTATGTGATCGTAGTTTCCTAGAGAAAAAACATTTCAATATCAAATAGGAACCCACTATATCTGAAATTACTACCAGTTTCAATCTCAATGAGGAACAAACTAGAGCATTTAGAATAGTGGCTAACCACGCTGCCACTTCTAATTCTGAACAGTTGAGAATGTATATGGGGGGTATGAAGGGCACCGGGAAGACATAGGTGCTTAAGGTGCTGTCCCAATACTTTGTAGCCCATGGAGAATCTCATAGGTTTGCAGTAGTTGCTCCTACTGGCACTGCAGCATCACTGTTAGGTGAATCAACTTACCATTATCTGTTTAGAATTAATAATATGGTATGTGACTCTCTGGCACAACTGGCTCAAGTAAAGTCATGCCTTATCAGGATGCAATATGTATTTTTTTGATGAAGTATCCATGTTGTCTTGCAGGGATATGTACAAGATATTAGTGTGCCTTGCTCAGATTACAGGTCTGTCACACCTCCCTTTTGGTGGTATGAACATAGTGTTTGCTGGCGATTTTGCTCAGCTACCACCAGTAACTGGCTGTGAGAATGCAGCGCTGTACAGTCACAGTGTGGGTATGCAATTTATAGATCTGAACAAATAAAAGGCTGCATTGGGTAAAGCAGTTTGGCACCAGGTTACTACAGTAGTCATATTGAGACAGAATATGAGACAGACAATGCAAAGTCCAGACAACAAATCCTTTAGAACGGCCCTTGCTAACATGAGGTATCGAGCATGCACCAAAGTTGATATCCAGTTCTTAGAGTTTCGGCAAGTCTCCAATCTTTCAGACTCCTTGCTTCTCAATGATGACTTCCGTAATATGTCTATCATAACAGCACACAACATAGATAAAGATGCTGTCAATATAGTTGGAAGTAGCAGATTTGCCTTGGAGAGTGGACTTGAGCTAACAGATTTCTTTAGTGAAGATACTGTACTTGACAAGGGTGATGAGAGCACATGCAAAGGTAAAGGTCAAGGAGCATCAGGTAGAAACAGAGTTCCTCTATACTCCTCTATTCAGAATATTCTATGAGAGGAGCCTCCATCATCCACATCTAGTCAAGTTGCAGGCAAACTGTCGCTATGCGTTGACTTACTTATTATCATTAAGACTAACATTGCCACAGAGCTCTGTATTACAAATGGTCAAGAAGGTTACATATATGAATGGAAGTCATGTACGGGTTCTGTTAGTCAATGTATGATAGACACGCTGTTTGTGAAACTGAAGAATTCACTGCATCATGTATAAATAGAAGGTCTTCCTGAAGACGTAGTACCAATAACTAAAAGCACTGTTTTGACTGAATGCAGTCTACCTAATGACCAAAAGATCACAATTTTGCAATTACAAATCAAAATACTTGTCAACTATGCTATAACCAATTACGCTAGCCAAGGGAAGACTAGGTCTTTTAATCCTGTTGACTTGTTCAAATGTCAATCCCATCAGGCTTATTATACAGCACTGTCCTAAAGCGCTACTGCAGCCGGCACTATTATAATATGTGAATTTAACAGAACCATCATTCAAGGAAAAGCAACTGGCACACTACATCAGGAGTTCTGGGATTTGGAGTTGCTGGATGAGATAACAAGGCTAAGGTATGTAGGGAAGCTGCCAAAGGGTTTCCATGATGCTCCAAGATGGTCCGATTTAATAGCATCATTTAGACAATGCAAAAGTGACACATATTTTCCTCCTCATTTGCATCCATCTCTGAGATGGGGTAAAAACAATCAATTTGATGATTCAGGATACATAGATATCAATTGGCATATAATATCAAGAGAGAGGCCACTACAAGAAAGGCCATTGCCCAAAAACACTTTCATCCCTGCCAGAGGGGTCAATGTAAGGGCGACCTCTAGAGGCTGTGGCTCAGTCACACAGCTGGCAGAGGGAGATCCAAAGTGTATTAGAATATATACTGACAATATCAAGGTAGCTACTCACCTGGCAGAGGGAGATCCAAAGAGAACAAGTCTGGGGATTCCCTATGCCAGGTTGGACGCTTCTGGGGCCTCTGAAGCATGGGAAACAACTGTACAGTACAACAAAACCTTAAAAACTCGAAAATTGACTAACCAAACAAGTGTGCAAACAAGGGAGGAAAACTCCGGACTTTAGAAGTCAGAAAGGCAAACTCCGGCTTATCTAAGCAGCCTGGAGCGGTGCTGAAGGGCCCACACTTGTCTGAGTGATAGCTAAAGAACCAGAGCACCTCAAAGGTTGAGAATAGTACCAACAGATAGTGTTGAAGAAGTAGTAACAGCAAAATGAGAGAATGGTAGAAGAAATAAGGAAGTGAATGAAAGGAGAGTGAAGAAATAAGGAGTGAAAGAAGAAAGGAATGAGGGGTCCCCTGACAGTCAAGGTATACAAGAATCCATGCAGCACAGGAAAACGAAAGATGCAGGAAAACATTGAGCATGGTCCAAGCAAACACAGACAGTTGAGTCACACAGATAGTCTGTCTATTTTGCAAGGTACTTGTCCCTTCTTTGCCTGTTGATGGAAGCTGAACAGTTGCGCATATGATTCCGTATTGTCTATTATATACAATTTATGGCAAGAAGATCCTCTAGAATAGTCTCAAAAGCTTAGTGCATTAAGTCTGCATCTAAACAAACATCTGGTGAAGGATTTCTATAGTATTGCCCTGGGAAATCATGAGGCTCTTGAGGAGACCAGGAAATAGCTTTGGACCAAGCTGTCTAAGAGAAATCACAGAGAGTTTCCATTTGGTGAATACATGTCTGTATACTCTTTGATTGACGAACTATCTGTTAACACGTCAGATGTGCTTGATTCATTTATGGTCTGTCCAGCTCACCATGCCACAGCCTGTTGGAGAGTGAAATCAAGATCAGTAATGATCATACTGACACCAGGAAGACCATCTATTTGTGAGCATGTTAATGACTTTTGGTGCTATACAGGCACAAGGTGTGATTCATATGCAAGACAACTAATCAAGGTTTCTCAGTTTCTGATGGCCCCTCCGATTATCTATTTTGATATATCAAGTGTATCAGTTGACGTGGATAAGAGGCTTGAAATCACGACCGTTGATTCTTTGAATGTAAGTAAGTACACACTAAAAGGAGTTATATATTTTGGCAACTCTTATTTTTCAAGCCACTATGTATCTTCATCTAACAAATCTTGGCATCATGACGAATTGACAACTAGATATAAAATGATAAAAGAAAGTGAATCTATGAGCTTGATTGATATATCAAAGTGCAATTCTAGGACAGCCACGTTGGCTGTATACATCAGGACAGATTGAACATGTCAATGGAAGTGGCAGATTACATAAACAACTGCTGGAGCACCAGCTTACATAAACTGTTGCTGTAGTGTCAGCTTACATAAACCGCCACTGGAGCAAATATTGGATTGAGCATTTTTGCCATCTTCTGCATAGTAAACAATTTACCAATCTTATTTGTTTCAGACACTAAATATTGTACCGTCTTGTTTGATGGTATACATGATATTTAGATGAACAGACTAAAAAAAAAGTGGCAACATAAACTATAACAAACAACAAACGCTACGACTGTCAGATTCGCTTAGCAGCTAGATTAAGCAAATGAGTACAATATCGACACCTGTACTGAGCAACTTGCCAGGCCTGTCCAATGATTCATCTTCACTGCTTGAGCTACTCAAAGGATCTCTTGCTTTGGAACTATGGAGAGTCGTATTTCTTGAGCTACTTGATGTATCACTTGCTTGGCTGGGACTATGGAGCATATTTGAAGGAGCAAGAATGGGAGATTTGGGGGGGTGTCGCTGATATAGCCGGACTCAGGGCAGGCATTGTAAGTTTTTAATTCATCAACAGAAAATTTGACCCAGCAAGACAAGTCAGCGTCTTCTTTGCGTCGGGAATTGAAATTTGTAAGTGTGACGCCGAGTTGGCATGCAATTATAGAATCCCGCCAAACATAACCATTGATGTATGGATAAGCTGAGGAAGTATGAAAAATGTCAGAACTTATATGCAGAAAACACTCATGGAAGTCAATTGTTGGAACTTTACAAATAATGTATTGGCTGCCCCTCCAGACAAACATTAATTCAGCAGTATCAACATTGGAAGCACCAAGACGTGGATGGACAAGAGTATACACCTTCCAGGCAGGTCCGTCATGGAGGATAGATTGGATGTTGATACAAGTTGTTGACGGGGGTATATCTGCGTTGGAACTGCATATATAATTCAGCCATGCAGTTTTTTTGTAGTGCATAAGTACACAAGCATAGATAGCCAGGAACTGAGACAATATGTGTTCAAGCGCAGGCAGACCCGTTATGATACTGCTATCGGACTCGCTTTTGAGTTTGTGATTGGAGAAGAACTAGTATATCAGCCTTTGTATGCAGACCTGGTTTTTTATGGACACCTCAAAGAATCAAAAATTGCCATTCCAAGCATGGTCCAAAGACACAAGTGCATCATGCAATTCAAAATAGTTGCATAAATGAAGAAGTATCAGCACACCATCCTATGAGTTTGTGTTCAGAACATTGTCATAATCTGCACATATGTGAATGGTATAAACAAATGTGACAATGACTTCATGTACCATGATCAGTCACCAAATTGACAAGAACAAGGACAAAATACGTGAGGAGGCACATCAGCACCATATCTGATGCGAGACTGTGGTCCGTGTTGGATATTGATGTCAAAGCAATGTAATGGTGATACAAGCCGATTATTGAGGCAGCGAGAGTGGATATATTGTAGAAATGACCTCCACAGCATATTGTAGGTATTGGAGTAACTATGGCATGAGGTAAGCATGGGTGCATGATGCTGTAATAATACATTATTAGTAAATAATACAAGGAAAAGAAATAATCAGTTGACAAACAGCATGGAACCCGGCTGCAGAACAAGGAGCTCAACATCCCACTTTTCATTGTTTGGCTTTCTGGTGTAGAAATCATTAATGTAGAGGTCTCATGCTCCGAAGTCATTGTAATTTCCAGATTTGGGTGCTGCCACAAACCACAACTTCACACCAGTCTCAATAAAGACAAACGTAGCAAAACTATTGGCGTTGATGTGCCAGTAATGGTAGGTGCCACTGGTAGAAGCAAGATTCCATCGCATATTAGAAATTGGATAAAAATTGTCCACTTTACAGTACCCGTGACCTTGAACTTTTCCTCAGACAGCCAAGTCGCTCAAGAACGGAAGGCATGGAAAAGTTTCTAGGGAGGCAGAGATATCCAAAGCACTTAATGATCTTGGGTATGAAGATTCTAATGTCTTTAGAAAATCCTGAGGTGTCACATGCTTTAAACGCTTGGTACCAGATATGGTGAAATCTGCAGGAAAAAGAATTAAAATTAAAGATAATAAAAATGATACAAAGGAGCTTGAGCATACCATGCACCTGGATAACATTGTCCAAGATGCATACGTCTGATAAGGAGCATGCATTGAAGCCTGGATCAATATGCTGGTCCCCAATGACAAGAATACAAGAATGCGACGTTAAGGTTTTGGAGAGAGCAAGTGGAGAGGAAGAGTGATACTCGGTTTGTATAACGAAGTTACAGGGATTGTGAGAGCTTAGGTTCACACTGCACAGAATCAGACCAGTCCGGTCTA
>QGOA01015586.1:0-16187 GCA_003313075.1 Termitomyces sp. MG16
AATTAATTAATATAAGTGTATATTAATTATTTAACTAAGTATACTATGTTACAAAAATACACTGCTTTTAGTGTTAATCGGCTGCCAGAGCGACCCTTGTTAATGATTTTTTTCTTGAAGTGGTGATGAAGCTATGGCTGTACACTATGTAATATGTAGATTAAGAAATAGAGATGTCCAAGATATATAAGGGAGAGGTGGGAGGGTGCATGAAGAGAAATAACAACTACACTAATAAAATTCTGATACCGAGAAAGGTATAGATAAGTTGGACAATAACTTGTACATATACTGATGGTCGCTTACTGTGAAGACAAACTTGCAAATTGTAAAGAATCCTTCTGTCTGAGTTATCATCTGATATTTGCAGTAGATAATGAGATGATGTCTCATCCACTGACAGCTGAGAGGTGATCTTACTTCTTGGAGTAGTGATGGGTGAGGAATGAACTGAACAATCTTGTTGATGACAGTCACTACTCTGCAAAGGGGGTCAGACTGCTGTTGGACTGCGAGTGGCTGCTCTGTGCTGACCTGACTGAGAAAACGGTGGTGGTGTGAGTGCAAAACCGTTGCACAACTGTGAAATTTTTGCAAGACCGTTGCATGGTTGACAATGCAGTAGACATGCATGTAATGCGACTAAATGAGACCTCGGCCCTACTGTTTCCGACCCAACCTCTGCCAGCACCGTGGCATTAAATCGGAAACGGCCGCTGTTGTCTTGATGGACTGTAAGTGTGCTTGCTTATCCACGCAGAGGCCTCCAAAAACTCTCCTTACCCTCGGAACCCGCCTTTTCGTCAAACATTTTTCCCACACATAGTCTGCTGCACAGAAAAACCTCTATCTAGATCTTGGAATTTATAAGACGATTTACAAATACAGGGTGCTCAGATCCATATTTTCACTAACAGTATGGCTTACATTTTTGATGTAAAGACACAACTTCGCTAGACACCTCGAGTAACTTGAGTAATATGGTCTCATTGCACACCACACACACAAAAAAGGCTCAAACGACTTGATTGTGTCAAAGATTGACAAATAGACATATCGTGCTACATATACCGTTCAATTGGAACCTTTTCTTCCATAGCCTTGATTTCTAAGAAATCATCAATGTCGTGACCGTGCAATTATCAAAAAAGGACTCACGCAGCGCCAGATGTTGCGAGTAGAATCGGTTAGCCTGGAAACTGCCTAGTGAAATAATCCATGTAACACAAGATATGTGACAGAGAACATTGCAACACACCACCTATGAACCAAAGGCCTGTGCGATGCAATGGACGGCAGATATTCATTTCACCCTCTTCATTTACACCCATTATTCTGGGGCAAGTATCTGCCACTTCATTACCACAGATCTTGCGAAAGGTTTCGCGTATGTCTCCCACTCTACACCTCATAAGGATAGTGAAGGGGCAGAACATTTTGAAACTTACCCCGTTGCAAAGATAACCACATCGGCCTCCACCCTGCTACCATTTGCAAATTCCATCCCGTTTTCATAGAAGGATAAAAGGGCGCTGTCATTCTTTACTTTGATCCTTCCATCAATTATCAACTGACTTCCTCCAGTATCTGAAGTCGTTTGATAAACATGATTGATTGCGAGTAACATGGACTACAAACCGAAGTAGTGCCCTCCAGCTCGTTCTTTTATTTGCAAGAGTATACCGGCTTCTTTGATACCACAGCTTGTCCTGAATCCGACCTTGTTAAGTTTGGCAAGGGTATCCCTGAAAAAATTTAATGACAAGAGAACATCATCAACTCAAGACACATTACGAATAGTCCTGAAGGATAGCTTGTGTTGAGCGTTGTGCCAATCCACCCTCGAGCAATAGATGGGGTATAGAATGAAACAAATTGTCGGCAAGTTCCAGAGGTGGTCCCCCTTCTGCGTAAAGAGCTATGTAGGCAGAAAATCGTCACTACAACAGAAACATAAATCCGTGCTGACCTCACCACCCCCGAGGAATTTCCATTGCCGATCTAAGTTCATGACGAACGTAGAACTTCGCTGGAACATAGTGACATCTATGACTTGATGGAAGCATTGTTCCAGTAACCAACAACAAACTTACCAATATTCTTCCTCGCAAGATCTGAAGCGATGTCATGACCTTGACAACAATTTAGAATGTGTAGATACTGTCACATGTCATTGACCTACCTGAGTTTCCAGACCCAATGACAAGTACCTTTTTCCACAGATACTCATCAGGCCGTTTATATTGAGAAGAGTGCAAGGTTATTCCCTTGTACAGGTCCTGGGCAATGATAAGCAGAGGGGAAGCGACATAAGACCCTAAGACCTACGGAGTTATGGACATCGGGTATATTAGGATGCCCATCGCCGACGCCCGTGGCAAACACTACCAAGATATGATTCAGGCGGCAATCAAGGAAAAGGGATGAGTGCTAAACCCAAGTGATTGACAACAAAGACACGAAGGGTTCCATCCTGTCTGCGAACATTTACGGACCACGTATTATTATCATTCTGAATGGCGCTTTCCACAGTTGATGATGTCCAAACAGGCAGGTCTAAAGTGGTGGCATAGCTCTCTAGCCATTCTGCCATCTATTGAATCATTTGAATAAAAGATCGAAAGACTTCAAGTTACTGAGTGTTACCTTGAGAGAAGGGGTATAAACAGGCCAAGTGGGCGGAAAGCTAGAGAGTAAATCATCATATGAGCATCGGCATTTCTAGAACCAGGAAATGATTGACGGGAGGTAGGGCATATGATCATTCCCTGCCTTTCATTTGATTCAACAGTAGCGATGCAATCGGGACAGAACTTACAGACAGGGAAATGGAGGCAAAGTGCATCGTATCTTCGTCGCCACGAGTCACCAATCCGAACATCTTTCTCTACCATCAAGGTGGGGACGTTAAGATATTTCAGCCTCGCGGACAGTGACAGGGCGCTTTGTCCTGCTCCAATGATAAGAACTGAGGGGTCCGCAATGTCTGCGCTTCTCTCGCGACTAAGGTTCTCTGCCCATGAAATTCCTGACACAACTTGGCGGCTCCGAGATGGACCAATTGCTGGAGGAAAGTTCTTCAAAGTTTCCAGGTTTGTGAAAATAATGAACGCCTTCCATTCTCCCGATGAGGTAGGAACGAGGCGAAAGACCCCAGAGCAGTGGCCACTATCAACATCAAATTCAAAAGTGCCCACAATCCAAGCCAAATCAGGGTAGGGCCTCTGAAGCTCGACAAACTCCTTCTGTCTGAGTGCACGCATCGGTGGAGCGTTACGCTTGTTTAACAAACCCCTTATTTTGTCCCATCCCTCCAGAGTATGCATATCCCATGTCAAAGCGAGCAGATCCCTCCACAGAGCATCAGGATGAAGCAACTTGAGCGTTTCTTCGGTGTTACCAATAGATTTAGCAAAAGAGGAGAACCAATTCTGCGTTATGAGGGTCGGATCCAGCTCAGTCGGCACGACAGCACCGAGCTTATTCAGGGAAGGTACGCGAGATATCCAAGTTGGCGAGTTTTCCATGGTGGTTATTCAATGGGTTAGATGAAAGAACAGACCAAGTTTACATAGGACTTGTCCTGACGTGAGAATATACATAGATGTCACTTGTTGGAGCAAGAGCATGTGCTCTCACTCGGAAATTTTTTCATTTGACAAGTGATAGGAGATGATTTTCCCAATGGGGTAGTTTACACAATGTTTTTTCCTCACGATCACCTCGACATCACAATTTGATTGATGTCTAAACTTGGCATAATTTTCCCCAGTCCGCCAAGGTTAGTAAGCTTAGAATACGTTAAACCTCACACACTGCCAATAAGCCAATAATGATTGAAGCGAAAACTGAGTGGTTCGGAGACATCGGGCCCAGGCCCGTGCACGTGGTTTGTTGATGTCATCCATCACCGGCATTGCCCGTAATCACCGGTGGACCAGCGCTTGTAAGCAGTACAACTTCATTTATATTTCTTGAGTATTTGTTATTTATCCATTCGTTATGTTGTGCCACCACGGCACAACAATTTTATTTCTCAATCTTTATTCACAAACCTTGATTTTTACAGTATATATATGGCTATCAACAAATGTGCCTCTCAGTTGTTTCACTAACTATGTCATGAGCTTTGAGGGGTATGTTGGCAGTTACCTATTACACTTACTTATACTTACCAAAGCCTGTAGATAACAGTATATTACAATACTCTACAGGTAATATAGTTGTTTCACCGACTACATCATGAGCTCTGAGGGATAACAGTATCTTACAATACTCTACAGGTTATGGGCCCCATTTTGTTGGTAAAAACCTGCACAGAAATTTTGTATTCACAACATAAAAACAACTCATACACAGAACGGGCACAAAAATGTCCAACTTTACATCCAATGGCCCTCTGGTGTTTCTGGAAGAACTACACTTCAATGGGACAAATTTTGTTCACTTCAAAAACAGGGTGCTGATAGCAGCACATGCACACAGAGCAAAAGGATATCTCAATGGAAGTATCTCCAAGCCAAGTGCCACCAACACAAAAGGCACCAAGGAGGACAAGGAAGAAGTGAAAAGGGTCCTCATGGTAGAAAAAATGGATAAGTCAACTCCATGGAACTCATGCATCCCATTGCCAGATGAATAGGATGTTTATGATGTGTGGATGCTTACACTTATTATTTACAACTGTAAAAACCTGGTTGGGCTCAGTATAATGATGGATGGCTCTGCAGCAGAAGCCTGGAAGTTATTGACTGAAGCTTATGGCACTGTGTCAGACTTAGCTGCAATGGGAGCTAAAAATGTGCTGTGTAGAACAAGATTGGCAGATGAAAGTGACCTCTTAGCTCATTTATTGGACTTGCATGTCAAATGAAAGATTACCATGGAGAGAGGAGTGAATGCACCCAATGCCACATTCAGATCCATTATCTTGATGTCATTATCTGAGTCTTGGAACACTGTCATAGCCAGTCTGTAACCTACAAAAACCTTGGCTGATTTAGTCACAGGATTATTGATACACTGGGAGCACCTGAAGATGCAGAAACCTACCACTCCATCTGTTACTGCACTACAAACTGTAAGGGCGACCTCTGAAGGCTATAGCTCAGTCACACAGCTGGCAGAGGGAGATCCAAAGAGAACAAGTCTAGGGATTTCCTATGCCAGGTTGGATGCTTCTGGGGCCTCTGAAGCATGGGAAACAATGTACAGTACAACAAAACCTTAAAAACTCAAAAATTGCCTAAATAAACAACTGTACAAACAAGGCAGGAAACCTCTGGACTTTGGAAGTTAGAAAGGCAAACTCTGGCTTATCTAAGTGGTCTGGAAGCGGTGCTGAAGGGCCCACACTTGTCTGAATAGTAGCTAAAAAACCAGAGCACCTCAAGGGCTGAGAATAGTACTAACAGATAATGTTGAAAGAATAGAAACAGTAATATGAGTGAATGGCAGAAGAAATAAGAGAATGAATGAAAGGAGAGTGAAGAAATAATAAAAGTGCTTGGTTGAATTCCTCAATCTATATTTTATTATTGGACCTACAAGTGCCAATAGTTGCAAGAGGCTGCAGTTTTTACATTCATGTTTGCCCACATGGGGTTCAAGTTCTTGTGTTGAACTCCATGTGAGCACAATAGTTACATTGTTCCTAATACATGAATATACTAAACTTCTTGCATTGAACTCCAGTTTCCACATGAATACTAAGTCAAGATTTTATTGTCACTTGCCTGTGCTGACCATGACCTTCCTCACACACATTCAAGACGTCCCTTTGTCAGGTTATGAGCCCTACTAGCAGTCTACTCAATGCTGCATTGTCCAGTTCTGGAGATGCATTCAAGTTTCCTGAGCTTAATGGCAAAAACTACACATTGTAGGCCAAACATATAAAGGCCACTTTGCAAGCTTGTTTTCTCTGGCTCATTGTCACTGGGGATGAGGAACAGCCTTTAAAACCAGACAATGTAAAGCCTGAGGGACCAGCTGAGTCAGCCTGGAAAGTTGAAAGAAGAAATACCTTGAGTGGATATTGCAGGATCAAGCAGCACAAGGATTGATAAAGTCTGCAGCTAAGAGTTCTCAGTGGCCCTATGTGGCAGACAAAACCACTGCCAAAGCTATGTGAGATGGCTGGAAGGCACTACATGCCACAAATTGGCAGAAAATCAACATGCATTATTACTTTGAGAAACTTTATACTTAGAAGTATGCTGATGGCACCCGTATGGCCGACCACATCGCTGCAATGCTTGACATCAAAAATAAGATAATGGCAGCTGGCAAAGAACTTTCAGATATTCATGTTGCTTGTGTGCTTGTTCTCTCATTACCACATATGTTATTTTGGGATTTAATCAAAATCCAACTATTTGGAATGGAGTCATTCACTCCTGAAAATGTTTCAACCAGGTTGCAGGCTGAATACAACCATCATTTTCATGAGAAAGAGAGCAAAACAGCTCTGCTTGCTGCCAAGATATCAGAAGGCAAAAAGAAAGCCCACAAGCCAAAGACCAATGATAAGTGCTTCTACTGTGAGAAACTTGGTCACTGGATTAATAAGTGCCCAAAACAGATAGAGGATGAAAAGAAAAGAAAGCTGGCAAGGGTTCAGGAACTGCCAACCTCACCACCACTGATTTCCAAGAACTCTGTGGTAAACCAGGGCAGGTGTACATGGCTGGCAAGTTTGGACACACTGGTGATGTGCTCCTTGACTCTGGTGCAATGTCCCATATATTTTTTGACCTAGCATTCTTCATCACATACACACCAGTTACTGCCAGTTTAGACAATGACTGGATCTCAGTGGAGGATGCACACAACATACTTGTTGCAGAGTGTGGGACTGTGAAATTTCAGACACAGTCACCAAATGGTTCTAAAACCATCACATTAGCCAACATCTTCTATGTTCCTAAAATTGCTGCCAACCTTGTTAGCTTTGGAATTCTACAACATCAGGGTGCAACTTACACAAGTTACACAGAGAGATTTGAGATTGGGCTAATCATGTTTAAGAATGGGGTAGAATTATTCCATGCATCACTACTGGGTAGTAATGGCACCCTGTATCACATTGCCTGCATTGCAATTTAAGATAAATCTGCCTATGTCACAAGTAGAAGCCTCCACCTATGGCATCAGCACCTTGGATATTTGAATTATGATGCAATCAGAGATATGCGATGGAAGAGTATGGTAACAGGCCTTACTATCACATCCCTCACCACTTATGACTATATATGCAAGGGCTGTGCCCTTAGCAAATCACATTGCACCCCCTTACCTTTTGTGAGCACTGCCATTTATGGAAAAATAGACCTCATCATAGTCGATCTCACTGGTCCAATGTCTGTCAAGACATGGACAGGGATGCAGTATGCTTTGGTTGTTGTCGAGGTCAGCTTGCATTTCAAGGTTGATCAGCCACTAAGGCTAAAAAGCGAAGCTGGTGCTGCACTGCAAGACATTGTTGCGATGTTGGAGAGGCAGTCAGGGTTAAAGTTAAAACAGATGTGCTCAGATGTAGGGACAGAATTCTTGAAAGAACTGCTTACCGAATTTTGCCGTCGTAATAGAGTTGTTCATGAAACAACCATCCCCTACACTCCAGAGCAAAATAGAATAGCCAAGAGGGCCATTGCCATGCTCTTCAAAATAGTCTGTTGCATGCTCTACTCTGCCAGAATGGATCTGCGTTACTGGGATGAGGCACTCATATATGTGATCCACATTCAAAACTGCTCATCAACAACCGCCTTAAATGGCATCGTACCCTGAGAAGCCTAGACTGGTCAGAAACCTGATGTATCCCACTTACAAATATTTGGTTTGATCGCATACGCCAACATCCCAAAGAAGGTTCGTTGAAGAAAACTAGAAGTCACATCAGTAAAATGCCGCATGATCAGATGGTGGACTGACGAAACAAAAGGCTATAGACTTGAGGATGTTGAGACTGGGAAGCTCATTACTGCCAGAGACATATGCTTTGTGGAGGCTGACAGTTCTGGAGACCTTGCAGAATTTGAAATGCATGAGAATGCACCATCCACAGAGAAACTGGCAGCGCTGGTCCCAGAGGACACCATCAATGCCACTCCTGTCCTCACCTATTCTGCATCAAGATCTGCTGAAACACTAGTTCCACAAGCTCCCTCCGTATCCCGCTTCCCCATTATCTCGCTACTGATCACGTGTGCTTGACGCGTTCGCGATCCTCCCCAACAGGGTCTCATGCTCGATATTGAAAAAAAGGAAGGTGGATCAAAGACATGGCACGCATTTTGCATGACCTAAAAACTCATTTTCTACTTCCACCCGCTACATTTACCAGCAAATTGATGACAATTCTTCCACATTCCTCCGTGATGGATGCAAAAGTGTTCTTTTACACCTTTTTGGGAACGATAGCAGATGTCCTTGACGTCATCTTGACCTCCCTGTTGCCGGACAGGAGACCTCAGAGGAGCATTTCCGTGAGTACACTAGTGTATTCACCACTTTAGGTTGCGCTCAAGTGTATCACCCAGTCATCCAGTGTTGACTCTCTGAGTGATGAGGAAATTCTTGAACTCAGGAAGAAGGCTCCTAAACTACACTTCGATGAGAGAGTTTTAAAATTGACGGCCGACACCGTCGCAAAGCCTTCCCAGGACTCATGCTCAACCTGTGATGCAACAGAAGCAAATGCTCTCAATCTATTGTTTGCAGAGACGACTATCCCTGTCCCACGCGTCCGCCGCATTGTCAAAAGCAGTGTAAATGTTTGGATCATCATGGACTTGGAGTACGTAAGTTTATTGGTACGACGTTAGTGTGATAGATATCTATGCATAGAAATGTGTCCACATACCCTCAGTCCGATACAAGTGACTGAGGGTCTGTCTGTATGTGCGGAATATATATACGAATATGTAACAAAGGAATAATGGCCAAAGAGATGGCCAAAGAGGTATGCACTCAGGGGTGCCCGATGTGATAAGTGTGACGAAGGCAAAGTGACGGTGGCCATACGGTCCAACACTCTTCCTCACCAGAAACTTTGCTCCTCCTCGCGTGGAATCATGGTGAGTACTGGAGACCAAGTAGGGCGCGAAGGCGAGTGAATAGCGGGGTTGCCAGGGCTTTAGTAAACAGGTCTGCCACGTTATGCTTTGTGTTAATGTAGCGAATGCACAATTCATCGGATTGGACGCGTTCACGGAGGAAGTGGTACTTAATGTCCACGTGTTTGACTCGCGCATGTAGTGTAGGGTCCTCCGACAAGTTGATGGCGGCGTTATTGTCGCAGAGGATCGGGGTTGGTCTGGATACTACCTCACCGCAGCCAATACCTTTCATTAGTGAGCGCAGCCATATGCATTCCTGCGCGCTCTCGAATGCGGCCATGTATTCGGCCTCGCACGATGATGCAGCAACCGTTTTCTGCTTTCTAGCCGCCCAGGAAATGGCACCAGAACCAAGGCTCCAAGCGTACCCGCCAATACTCCGTCTCGTGTCAGGGCAGTTAGCCCAATCAGAATCCGTAAAACCAGTGAGGTGGAGTACGCCGTCGTTGCCGCCGAGGGTGAGCTTCAAGTCCCGGGTGCCCTTGAGGTAGCGTACCAGTCGTATCGCGGCGTTCCAATGGATCGCTGTGTAGTTGTCCATGAATTGGGTAAGCTGCTGGATGGCATAAGCAATGTCAGGGCGGGTCGATATAGCTACGTATAACAAGCATCCAACGAGAGATCTGTACAGGGTGCGACTCAGGGCGAGCTGATCCTCGTATGTGAGTGTAGAGCGGTCGACCCTCCTGAGTTTCAGTCCTGGATCAAGGGGAAGAGAAAGTGGTGTCACGTCCTTCTGGCCGAACTGCCGTATAATTTTATCTATCAGCGCGGTTTGAGATAACCTAACCAGGTTGTTATCGCGATCCCACTCGACGGAAATTCCTACGACAAATCTTGGTAAGCCGAGATCGGTGATTGTCCATTCGGACCGCATCTGCGCCTTGAAGTCATCGTTCTCAGCCTTGGTGCTGGCAATCGACAGGAAGTCGTCGACGTGTAGCGCGGCAATGGTTGTGCCTGAGTCCCTCTGTCTATAGTAAATACAGGACTCACATGCCAAACGAGTAAAGCCCCAATAGATCATCTTTTCGTTGACTGTATTGTTCCATATACGGCCAGCTTGCTTCATCCCGTAGAGGCCGCGCATAAGACACCATACCCAGTCGGTCTTGCCCGGCTCCTCGAATCCCTCGGGTTGTTGCATGTATTGGGTCTCGTTCTCGGGGAGTTTCCATACAAGAAGGCCGTTTTTATGTCGATCTGGGTGGCGTCCCACCCCTTTGCTGCGGCAATGTGTAAAAGGATTCGCCATGATTCCATGCGCGCGGTAGGTGAGGTCGTTTTTGTGTAGTCCTTCCCATAGACTTGTTCAAACCCTTTGAATACCAGGCGCACCTTGTAGCGTATGGCTTTTCCTGTTTCATCGCGCTTGATCTTGAATACGGGCCTGCCCTTTCGAATCTTGTGTCCCAGCGGCACTTGATCCCTAGGTATGAGTCTGTATACCCCCATCTCTCTCAGTGAGTGCAGTTCCTCCTCGTACGCCGTTCTCCACTTGTGCGCATCCGGTGATTCTAGTGCCTCCTGCCATGTCAGTGGTTCGTCGCCCAGGTCTAGGCTGACAGGATCGGCTTGTGACTCCGCGAGCGCAAGCAAGTGCTCTATTTCATTCGCGGTCGCAATGTTGGCTAGGTCAGGGATGTTCGGGGCGATATCGTTGTCGTGGGCTTCGTTTTGTTGTTCGTTTGGCGCGATGTTGACTGCTGCGGCTTGGCGACGTTTGGTCCTTGCTGCTTGGACCCTGATTGCGGCATCGCACGATTCCTGGACAGCTCGTTCGAGGCGTGTGATCGGAGGATTGTTAGGTTGGGATCTCTCTGTAGGTATGGGTATGCGATTCGACCTCCTCGGTACCATTGCTTGCGGGGGAGCATCATTTTCTCGTGGCGCGCCATCGTTGCCTTGATTGTGCACAATCGGTGGAGTAGGCATGATGGGGTACTCAGCGTCATCGTCGTCGGGTATCACTGGTGTGTTTGTGGATAGTCCTTCGATCTGGATAACCGTGTTGGGCTCGTCTCGTGCTGCGGTCTGTGGAGGCGCTGTTATTGCGGTCTCTACAATGTTCGGGTACTCATCATGTCGTTCAAGGAATTTTACGTGGTATGATTCATATATCTTTTGAGTTCGTGGGTCGTAGCACCGATAGGTTTTAGAGTTCTGCCCGTAGCCGATGAGAATACATTCTATGCTTCGCGCACTGACCTTCGGATTGTATTCATTTTGGATCAAGATGAAAGCACAACACCCTATCTCGTGCATGTACGTATAATCGGGTGGTCGACCGTACCAGAGCTGAAACGGAGTATTCCCTTTCAGTGATTTGGTGGGCGTCTTATGATGTAAATGCGACGCGGTGAGGTAGAACTCGTCCCATAGGGACTCGGGGCATCTAGCTGCTATCCTCATGGTTCTAGCCTTACCTTGTAGCGTTCTGTGCATACGTTCTACGCGGCCCATGTGGGCTGAGGTGTAAGGAGCTCCGAATTGTTGTCTCGATCCAGTGTAACTTAGCCATTTGTTCATCTCGTGGCTCTTGAGCTCTCCATCATTTTCGGTGCGAAATATCCCCACTCTTTTTCCAGTTTCGAGTTCCCTAGCTCGCTCCCAAGTCTGTAGTGTCGCCAAAGCTTCGTTCTTGGATTTGAGAGGAATAGACCACGCCATATTCATGTAATTGTCGACTAAGTCCATAATATATCTATTGCCAGTACGGGACTGAACATGCATTGGACCCGCTAAATCTATCCACACGATCATCAGCTTCTCAGTAGCCCTCCGTCCCTCCTCCCGCACTTTCGGAACCGATGTCTTTGTCTGCTTTCCGAGAATACAAACATTACATTTTGGTTGTGCTGGGAGGGAAGCGGATGGCGTACCTGGGAGCATGCCTGTGCGTGCCATAGTAGCCACGACCTGGTAATTAGCATGGCCAAGGCGCCAGTGCCAGGTGTCGAGTTTGACTGGTCGTTGTGTAGCGGTGAGAGCATGTTCTGCAAGTGCGGTCTGTAGGTCAAGCGTGTACAAACGGCGTCCGGGAATCAGCAGTCCGGATGCCAAGAGCGTGCCGTTGTCACTGTCTAAGATAGCAACTCCCACGTTGGTGAAGGTTATGGAGGCGTTCATTCCAGAGACAAGGGCGGAAACGGATATGAGGCGTACAGTGGATGTAGGAATATATAACGCATTCTCGAGGACAATTTCGGCTTTGTTTTGTATGTGAAGTCGTATTTTTCCGATGCCGATAGCTGCTATGGACGAGCCACCTATCCCCTTGATCGCGCGTGGCGGTATTGCTTGGAGGGTGACGAAGTCGGACCTACAGGGGGAAATATGTACCGTAGCTCCTGAATCGAGGTAGAACGGTTTTTCATTGAGAGATACTAGCGAGGTGCGATTGGTCTGGTTGAGAGGGGCAATAACTGTGGTGGCAAGAATAGTCTCGCAATCCTTAGCCACGTTGTCCCCCCAGTCAACGGATACTCGAAGCTCATTACCATAGTCGTTTGCATCGTTTTCGACGGCCATGAAGCCTTCATACTCGAAGAAGTCGGTAGAGTTGGTGTGAAGGGTGGATGATGCAACGCCGGCGAATTCTGTGGCATCCCCTTTTGCGGTATCGATTTGAATCTTCTGGAGGTGTGATGCGTCTACGATATATGCTTGACCGTTGAGTCCTTTTACTGCGATGCCAGCTTTGGCATTTGCAGTTCCTCCTGCTTTATTGTTGCCTCCTCCTGACTTAGCTCCTCCTTGCGCTGCTAAACGTGCGGCCTTAGACTCCTCGATGGTCTTGCCGGCCATGCCTCCTCCTGGCTTTATACACCAGGTCTTGGTATGTCCACGGCAGTTAAGGCCGAGCTGGTAACAGTTCTCACAGCATGGGAAATTAGGACCGTGATTGTGAGGGCAAGCGGGCGTTTTAGCGATGAGAGCGGTGTCGGAAGAGGATTTTGAGAGGGTGGCGAGGCTGTCGATGGTCTGGAAGAGCTTTCGGATATCAGTGGAAGTGTAGGCCTTATCTTTGGTAGAGTCGGCGAGTCCCCGGGAGACTTGGGTTTGGACGGATTCAAATGATTTGTCATTGATCGAGTTTAGCAGTGCGATGCACTTAAGCAGATCTTTATCTATGTCGCCAATGGCGAAGGCTCTATCGAGGAGTTCGCAGATCCTGCGTGCAGTATTTTCGATCGGCTCAGAGACGGGAGCATATGTAGACAGGGCCTCACGAATCAGGGCAACCTGCTTAACTGGTCCCTCACGATGCGCCCGAGACTTCAATGCGTCATAGCACTCCTTCGCAGTGCCATCCGTGACCAGTCCCTCCTGCTCCGCATCTGATACCGCGGCCCAGATAACACCGATGATTAAGTCATTGTTGGACAGCCAAGTGGCATAGGCATTAGGCTCGGTGCCAGGATCGGGCTGTGCAATGAGGCGGTCGGGCTTGGTTGCTGGCGCAAAGATGTAACGGTCAAGACCACTCTGCTGGAGGAAGATCTCCAGTTTAGTAGACCATTTGCTGAACTCTCCGGTGGCGCAGTCAAATGGGGTTTCCGAGGCGGGCCAGTGGGCATTCAGCTTAGCAGGACGGATACGCGGATAGGACATGTCGGTAGACTGCAGGATTGACATGGGTGGGATTGTGGTCTAGGACAGTGGGACAGAAGAGGAGTAGGGGGAGGGGGCCATCGCGTTTGTTCTGAGAGGGAGACAATAGAAAGAACAAGGAGATCTCAGCTGTTGCGCGGGAATAGGATCAACTGGTAGTCGATCGATCGGGGATCAGGTCCCGAGATGTGATAGACGTGAAGTGTGGGTGTGATAAGTTCCGTTTGCGTGGTGTTTCAAGGAGCACCACAATGGCCCATAACCTGTTAGAACTTATTCCCTAATACAGAGTCGTGAGTACGTAAGTCCTCAGTCCGATACAAGTGACTATGATATGTCGTACCTAATACAGAGTCGTGAGTACGTAAGTCTATTGGTACGACGTTAGTGTGATAGATATCTATGCATAGAAATGTGTCCACATACCCTCAGTCCGATACAAGTGACTGAGGGTCTGTCTGTATGTGCGGAATATATATACGAATATGTAACAAAGGAATAATGGCCAAGGAGATGGCCAAAGAGGTATGCGCTCAGGGGTGCCCGATGTGATAAGTGTGACGAAGGCAAAGTGACGGTGGCCATACGGTCCAACAAGGTCCACTAAGTGCGAAACCACAGGAATGTCATTCTCCTGTCTTTAGCACGATCAGGCCTGACCGTGGTCCGTTTGCGTCGTATCGCGAACTTTCAGCCTTCTTTAACGATCGTCATCAGATGACGCTGGATTTTGAACCTATTCCACAAGATGACCCTTTCAGGACCGAGCGTTTTGACGATTCAGGACCTCTGGTGCTGTCGCATCAAGATATCAACCTTCAAAATATTATTGTAGATGAAGATGGTCGTCTTTGGATGCTTGACTGGGCGTGGGCGGGATATTATCCCCCGCATTTTGAGTATTTGGCAATGGTCAGACAGAATATCTGGGAACCCGACAAGTTGTGGAAGCTGTTAATTCCATTTATCTGTGGCCCGTATTTTCGCCAGGATCTCTGGTTGAAGCGGATAGGGAAGATGTTGCCCATAGATAGATAATATGACAGACTGTTGTGCGCTTTTGACTCTATGAAGACTACTATGAAACAAAGCCTCCTTGACATTGTTTCAGAGTGGTATCGTAGAGGCGGCTATTGACGGGGACGCATTACATTGTTGTTGTGACTATGTTACTATTTTGTTATCTACCTCCGCTAAGTTAATAGCTAAGGATGAGGAAATGCTTTATGCACACTCCTGGTGTGGAATAGTGTGGAATTCCGTGTTATCTGTCTGAGAGGTGTCGGTCCCAGGGGTCTTTTGGGTCACGTATACCCACTAAAACCTCAGCTCGCCCCTGGCCAGTCCATCGGCAATCCACCCTCGTTTATTAGCAGGCCTCTCCATGTACTCTTTACCAGTTCCTGATTAATTCTTCGTCTAGACCTCCTATTTCTCTTCCAGAGTTGCCTATCTAAGTTTAGCCTCGCTTCCAGTTGCCTCCTCAGGGTCTCAGTGGCGCTTCCTTTCCTTTCCCTCTCTGTTGGCTGTCTGTTGGCTGTCGTCATCGTTGATCACTCTTGGACATCTCATGCTCGATATCGAAAAAAAGGGAGCTGGATCAAAGACATGGCACGCTTTCTTCCTTCTCTGCACAAGCGACAGACCTAGAAAATTCATGGATTGCACTCACTGATATCTCTTTGGCATATTTCAAGGATGCGTACTTGCCGAGTGGTCTGAGGCGAAGAGAAGGCAGACCTATCGTCGATGTCTCTTTGACACTGAAGTTATATCAATTGTATGTAATAGTCCTGTGTTCAACTCCTTCGCGCCTCTGACCTTGTTTTGATTTTGATTGATATGATCTCCGTCCTTCCTGTGATTTGCACTTTCAACCACAAAAGAAAAGAAAATTGCAATCAAAGAAAAAGGTGAATCCAGAAATGGCTATATATCATTTTGTGGAATAACCAGGAGGATGTTGTAAGCTATATTGCTGGTTCTCAACTAGTCGTTGCTTCTCTTCCAGTTTGGTAATGCGCATCTGTAAAGCTTGGATGTCCTGGTCTGTACGAACACCCACATCTTCAGAATGATTGCGAGCCGATTGAGCTGGAGCATCGCGAGCCCTTAGTCGGTCCTGTTTACGGTAGAGCGCTCTTGTCTCTCTTGAGATGTCGAAAAGCTTGCCTGGATAAAACAAGTCATTCATATGTCCTTAACTAGATTGGTAACATACCTCTCTTGTCCAATACTGGGTAGTGGCTGCACAAAGTGTCTGCGAATTTCTCGATTTATCGCAACAATCACGATTAATTTATAGAGTGATATCATTCCAGTTGCCACGAACTGTAGCACTACTTGGGACGATTTTGTGATTGTATCATAACTTGAATTGCCTGAAAGTGCGGGAAACTGGGGGCGGTCCGATTGAACGCTTCGAAGACCGCAACGTCACTAATATGGTGA
>QGOA01015612.1:0-15553 GCA_003313075.1 Termitomyces sp. MG16
GCTTCCGAGAGATACAGCGCACCCTTCACAGTGCCGACACGGAACATTGCTTGTGGTTGAGGTGGCACACCTCACACATGGACGTGTCCCAGCGGGATGAGGGGCCTGGAACCTCGAACAGGCAGGGACCACTCGTCGAGCGCAATGCAAGCACTGTGCCAAAGTCAGCAAAGAGACCAGAGGTAGAAAAGCACTCACCGGTCCATTGCTCATGCACCAGGCATGGGCAGGTAGACCCCGGGGCCTCCCCAAACAGCTCCTGCATTGCATCCGCCCACACAACATGTTGACTCTCTGGGACCTCTGAAACAGCCCCTACCGCCATCCCAGAATGACAAAAATGGGGGGCAGGCAGTCTAGGGTGGGGAGGGGACTGCGGACGGGAAGGGTGGACAGTCATCCGTGCAAAGGTGGGTGCGGGACGACTCAGGCGGGACTCTGGAAGGACACTGGGGCCCGCATCAGAAGCCAGCTGGGACTCGCTTCTGGGGCAGGATTATTGCATTGTTCTGAAAAAGGAAGATCAGTCGTAGCAAGCGGACAATGTGGCAACACTCACGTTGGACGAGTGCTGCCACACGCTCACGATTGAGCCAGCGCCAGTACTGCGCATCCTGGGCCTCCCACATGACCAAGGGGGCCACTTCGTTAGTAGGTGGGGGCGTCGGGGAATGTGTTGGCGTATGTGACATGGTTGAGTTTGATGGTAAAATTTTTTTTTTGATACGTGGCAGGTCAGATGCCGGATCCCATGATTGGACTCCAGTCCGAATCACTGGCTACGCGTGCCTCGGAGGGTCTCAGTGCTGAGGGGGAGGTGATGTCATGACCCCTCCCCTCCAGAACCCCTCTGGGACACCCCCAGAGCCCCATCCGGCCCTCTTTTGTCAACCCCACAATGTGCCCTGCCCCCACAGCTGCCGACACTGCCATCACACGCATCAAAGACCGCTATCAGCCAGCTCCCCCAGAAACCCTGCATCACGGACCCCAGAATCAACCGCCATCAACAATTGGATCACACAACCCGCTTCCGGCCATCACGCATCACACATCACAGCTCCCTCCACGCCAATTGATTGCACACCCCACATGCACAATCCAAGTATACAGTCCCTGCCTGCTATTCAATGCCTCCCGGAGCCCATTCCAGACACCCCAGAACCCTGAGACCCGGCCCCGTAGTACTTATAGCATAGTTCCCCATTGTATTCACTAGTCTTGATATTAACTTGAATTGTTGTGTGCCCTCTGCTTGACTGGTACGCACTGACTAGCACGCTTTGACTGGCACACTTGAATAATCATGTGCTCTAAGTTTGGTATGCACTTCGCAACTTATAGTTTGTTAACCTGGTCTTGTCTTAGAACCCCCAGTTCATGACTCGACCCCCACCTGACCCTCAGCTATCTAAAACCCAAAGCCCCCGGACCAAGTCCCCTCTCCCAGGACTACTCCTGTCCACATCTTGAACCCCGGAGTCCTAGCCCCGGAGTTTCAGACATCCAAGTATCCATAGGTCAAGTCTGCCTCGTAAGGGCATTGCTTTCCCAGAAAGCCCCCTACTCAGCGGAACCTGACACTAGTGATCAAACCAGACAGCTGTATCAGGATTCTATGCACTATGCATGATAACTTGGAGCACTGAGGACTCTACACAATGAGGGCAAACTTATTAGAGCGTTTTTGGTGGCCTCAAGTTAGCATCAATATTGTGTGGTATATTCACACTTTTCATCTTTGCCAAATCCAGCAGACATGGCAAGTTTTTATTCCTCCAACAGTAGTGACTCCAGCACTGTTATTTGGAAAAATATACATTGACACTATGCACATGCCCAAGTCAGAGTGCTTCAAGTACATTATACAGGGAAGATGCTCCTTGGTACACTGGCCAGAGTTTCATATGCTCCAACAAGAAAACACAGATGCTATAGCTAAGTGGCTTTTTGAAGATGTTATCTGCAGATGGGGAGCCCTTTATAAGATTGTTACAGACAATGGGGCACCTATAGTCAAGGTGCTTACTTATCTTGCAAAGAAATACAATATTCAGCACATTCAAGTCTCAGGATACAACAAATGTGCCAATGGCATCATAGAAAGACCTTATTTCAATGTTAGGCAGGCTTTATTCAAAGCAGTAGACAGTGACAAAAGTTGCTGGAGTAAAGCAACCTATTTAATCTTCTAGTCCAAGCGAGTTGCCATATGAAAGAGAATAGACTGTTCACCTTATTATGCTGTGACTGGCACCCATCCCCTGTTCCTAGTGGACATTGCGGAGGCAACTTACTTGCAATATCTATCAAACTCAATACTATCTTCTACCAACATGATCACTAGATGCACTATAGACTTATAATGATGAATGGAGGATCTCAAGCGCTTATATGAAATAGTTTTTCAGGCTTGATAACAGGCTGCACTGTGATTTGAAAGTGAGCATAGCGCTATGATACAAGACTATAACTTTACAGCTAGAGCACTAGTACTAATGCGTAACTCAAAAATTGAAGTTACCTATAACAAAAAAATATGGCCTCAGTATCTAGAACCCCTTATAGTGGTTTTCCACAATAAAGGAGGCACCTATGTACTCTATGAGTTGGACAGCTCAGTTTTGCATTGACTAGTAGCAGTATTCCAACTCATTCCTTACTTAGCATGTGAACATATTTCATTACCTTTAGTGGTGCTGGACATCGACATGGCTAAGCTTTGAGAGCTCAAGGAGACTAAGTTAGTAGGCAATGATGAGACTGCCCTGGATAATGACAATGAGCAATAAACAAAAATTAAGAATAGGGTGCTAGCTATTACTGCCCCTTAATCAGATTTAAGCCAGCACTCATAAAGAATAAATTAAATAAATATCCCTAGACAAGTACAGGCAAAACTAGGAACAGACTATGGCTATGACTAAATGAGTTACTACACTAGGTCTTATAACATGGCCCTCTAACGTGTTGCTTGGAGTGCTTATACTTGGGAGGACAGTGAGGCATTTTTGGAAAAGGAGGTGCAGGAGGAGCACCTGGAGGTGGTATGGGCAGAGCATCTGAGGAAGGACCCAGAGAAAAGGTGGAGAGATTGGAGGGAGGTAATGAAGAAGTTGAAGAAAATGTTATATCCTTGTCAGGTTGAGGGACTAGCAATGTGAAAGGGAAGGCAATGCATTTAAACATGGCTCTCTAGACATCAGTAGTAATAAGGGCAGGTAGAAGAAGCCATGAGAGCCCCTTTGAGGCAACCCCAGATTAACAATCCAGAGAGAGGAAAAAAGGAGATAGGGACTAACCAAACTTCCAGTCTTATAGAGAAGGCACCTCATACATGCAGCAGTACTAGTATGGGAGGATGCAGGATGCATGAGCATCACTTGAACTGCATGCTAACAGTGACTTACTATGTTTAGAAATTCGTCCATTTCAATTATCTATTTCACAGAGGCAGCCAGGAAGATTTGGTAGCAATAGACAAGCATTATTATATCACCATTCTCATTGAAAAAATCTTCATTAGGCATTTGAGAGAAGAACAGCTCAAAACAATCAAGTATTGCTAGGCGATAAAGAATTTTAGGCTTGTCAATGAGTGTAAAAGGTACTGGCATAGTGTACTACTGACAGCTCACAGTAGCCAGATTCCATAAATATATCCCCAGCTACTTGCAGGGTCGAAGGGACTTAGAAATTCTAACATGTGCACAACTATCATGAGGGGAGGGGCAACATCAACAATGCATTTCATATTTTATGACATGGAAATCAAATATCTAAAATCTGTCAGTTCTGTGGTGCTACAAAAAAGATAAGGTTGCTTTACATAAGTAACATAGAAGGTGGACATGCATTAAGGACCAGGCAAAAGAAGACACTATTGAGGAGGCATCCCTCCTTTAGAGGGGCCACAAAAAAGATGGCCACCAGTTGACAAGCAAGGAGCCTAGTAGAATGACATGGCTAGCTAAGAAAGGAGGAAAGAGGTGAAAAACTGACAGACCAGAAAGTGGCTTTCCTCCAACAGCAGCTCCAGACAATCAGAATGTCTTGTTAGGCAAAAGTTGCTTTATTTGGTGACCATTAGAAGAGAAGTGGAAGAAAAAGGCAATAGTGCACCTAAAAAATCTGACTCCAGGACTTCTTCATATTGAAATGAGTCTTAGGCACATCATTGTTCCAAATCTCACAAGCAGCACACAGCAGCTGACAATGACAACCTAACACAACAACTCCATTGGCCAGTCTTGGCATGCTGCCAGCAGAAGAGTGGTGAAAGAAAGAGGTTGCACACTCCAGAAAGGTGGGGAGATCAATCATTACATGAACTCAATCACAACAGGGGGTCCATACTATGTTAGTTGGGCTGGCCATTACAAAAACTGATGAGGTTCAGTTGATGCATAAGCAATTTATAGAATATGGGCAGCATTTCAATTAATGACAGCATAGGAAGACACTTCTCAAGGGACTTGGACCCTGACTATGGCACTAGCCAATAGGATATGCTTAACACAATTTTAAACTGCACAAGGAGGAAGTTGACATTCTAGATTTAGTGCTTATACCCACTATCACCAAATAACCACAAGCAATTACTGGCACTCTATTTCTTTATATATTAAACTTCTTGCATGAATCTACTTATTGTTTACAAACAATATCCATTTTGTCCTAGGCTGACATGATATTAGCTATTGGGCTGTATTGGCAAAGTAGTTTTTGTGCTATAATGATTTACTGAGTGTTTTCCTTTTTTTTATTTTTTATTTTATTTTTTGATCACTTACAAACTGACGTTTTTGACACAAAAGAGGGGAGAGTGTTTATTTCAGTACAAGCTACATCATATTATGTATCAAAAATTAACAAAGGTTAAGAATTCAAAGTGCTATAGACCAGCAACTATGCATCATACTCAGGAAGAGCAGGATCATTTAAAGGAAGCAAGTCCCTGTCCTGAATATTGTTACTTGCTTGCTACTCAAGTGCATCAGTAATATCATCATGGAGCTTGAGCAGGAGAAGCTCACAGTGCACTAAGGTAGAAACATGAGGATGCAGGTTGGCAAGCTCACAACCCATGATGTCAGTCACATCTTCAATATGGTGGAGTTTCTGGCAAAGATCTGAGGAAGGGCAGAGAGGAGTAACAGAATAAGTAAAGTCGTCCCCAAGCTAAGAGAAGGCATCGCCAGAAACACACATAGTGAAAGGAGGTGTCCAGAAGTGATTAAACTTATTAAAAGTCAGAAAAGGAGGAGAAGAAACTGATAGGAATAGACGTACTTGAACAGTTACAGGAGTATGGGATGTCCATTCATAATGCTTATTGCTGAGGGACATGGCCCTAGCAGAGGATAGGTGGATGCCATAAGAGGGCAAATACCTCCAGCAGTGACAGTGCTCACTCTGGGCCACCAGAGTTCCTTTGAACTCTGGCACTGTGGAAGATTCACAGGTGCTGAGAAAAGAGAAAAGGCTGCGAAGAGGAGTAATGGAAGAAGTAAGAGGAAAGATGAGTTGCTAGCCACAGCCAGCTCAGGAATAGAGGTAGCACTAGCAACAGACATAACAATGTCCTCAGCAGGGGAAGTTTCTATGACAACAGGCAAAGGAGGAGTAGGAGATCTAGCAAGATGGGTCAGAAAGGAAGAAAGAAGCAGACAAGGGGGCCATGCATGTGTTACTACTGGGGCCACTCTGATAAGGGTTAGTGGTGATAGAGGGAGTGAGGCAAAGAAGGTGAGCACATACTATCAACAGTGCATCAGTATCAACAACAGGCTTGGGCAAAGCTTCATTATCATCCTCTCTCTCAGCATCTCTCTCAGTATCCTCCCCTTCATCAGTAGACAATTTGATGGTGAACAAGACCACAGGAGTAGCCAGCACTAACTCACAGTACTTACCAGGACTCTTGCTAGGAGACGTAACAACAGGCTTATGTTTCAGAGAAATAGGATGATGAGGAGAGTGAGTAAAGGGTGCTGCTATAGTGGTACCATCTTGGGTAGTTGGAAGCATTAATAACAGTAGGTTGGTAAGTAGCTGCTAAGTTGCATTGCTGCAGCACAAAGTTCTGAGTGTTACAAACCAATACCATGCACTTATAGTTCTTTTGCATAATGGCATCTTTACCATGCTCCTGAGTACAAATTCCATTAAAGGCACAACCCTATTTCAATGCATCACAGCAGTAGCAAGGAAAAGAGGTGGTAGGAAACCAACAGCCCTCAGGATTGTTCTCAGACCAATACTTGTCACACTAAGAAAGAAAGTTAGAGGCATCACCAATCCCTGAAGGATGAACAAATATTTACCATGCCAATTTTAGCCCTAAATACGTGACACTCTAGAGGCATGACTGTAATCTTCTTTCTAGCACCAAGCACCTAAACACTAGCCAGGATGCTGGTATCAATGACAATAGTAGTGTGGCAAAGACACAATAGGTCATAAAGCTCTGCATCGATGAACATAGTTTGTTTTGGCACCTAAAGATATTGAGATCAGATGCTAAAGGCTAGCGATCTTGAAAGAAACACTTACAACATACAAAGAGGCAACATGAGCAGAAAAATTGATCTGGAGAGTAAGAAGAGGGAAACCAAAAACACATGGTAAATTTGGGAGGGCTAGTGCAAGTAGAGGGTGCTTGGTCAATAACAACAGCAAAGTTACATGGAGGAAGACAAAAAGTAGTATGAGTTGGTCTGAGCTGAGGCTCATTAGAAGTAATGGCAATCTATTGAATGAGGAGGAGCAGTACAAGTAGGAGAGGTGACATTACAAAAAAGACTACTCAAGGTGGGCAGAACAGTGGAATGAGTGGCAAAAAGAGCAAAAGAGGCAGAGGCAGTAAGGGCTAATGGAGCATGGAGAAGACTGGCAATGGTAGGTGACATAGCGGCTGACTACTCAGTGTCAATATCATTAATGTGGAGAAGAGAAGAAAAGACTTACTTTGCTAACCTTGGTGCTAGCCAACAAGGCATTGATCTTGTCAGATAATGAGGGAGCCTAGTATGGGTGCTAAACCTTAGTGCCACAAAACCAAAATCAAACTCAAAAACTTACAAACAAATCTGCAAATGGGCACAACCAATTGGCACCTTCATATTTCCAGTACTGGGCCATGCACTATTCACGAACCTCAACACTCCATGCCCAGGAACTGTCAGAGCTGTGCACCACCAACCATCTCTGATAGATCTGCATTATGGCAGGAACAGTTTGTGGTGCATCTGCAGAGTCAGCAGACTTAGCATGGTTGAATAGATATGATGTCTTAGCAAGGAAGTTGGGGAGAGCAGAAGGAGCAAAACCAGACATTGGAAAAGAAAAGGGACAAAAACACAAATAGAAAGAGATGTCTACAAATGATTTTTATAAGGTACCAGCAGCATCACATGGACTATAGTGCAGTCAAATTAATGACAGTGTTTGACTGAGGACAGTCAATTTTTCAGTTGGGGGGAAATGATAGGCTTCTACTCAGGCTGAGCACATTAAAAGACATTACGGGCTTACCAACATTTGACATACTGGAGACTCAAGTGATCTTCTAGGACTTAGGATACCTCTGACTTTGGCACCTCATTGCAAGCCTTACTTATCAGCCCCATCCAACATTTTTCAGGCCTTTAGCACATGCTATTTGTTGACTTTAAGGAATTAGGAGGCCGAGGACCTATAGCACTAGCATGACAGCAGAAAGGTAACTCTGACCAAACTCTGATCACTTCCAGAAGGGGTTAGCATTAGATGCTGCTATTTGATGAGGCACCTAAATCAGAAGTTTAAAAGAATCAATGATGATAGCACAAGATATACTTAAACCCAACATTTGGACCTATCAGAAATTAATACAATGTGTAGCGCCAACATTAGTGCTCATGGTGTCTGTCAAGGATTTTCTGACCATACTCCAGAGTGGCTTGGCTAATTGGAATTATATTAAAAGTGAGCAGACTTGTATAATTCTAAGTCAATTTAGAGTTTTCATTAGTTGCTGTGGATTATAACGCTGTTGGTCACTGTCACCCATATGCTGCTAGTTGCCATTGACAGGTCACTGTTAGAGGAAACCACAAGGAGAGGCACTAAGTAGTAGTGCTGCAAATGGACTTATCTTGGAAAATACAGTAGCATATAGTATAAAAGATAGCTACTTCACATGTACATGACAATGAATCATAACCCTTTGAGCACCCAGTTATACTTAGCATTCAAATTGCACTAGTTCAACTTAACTTTGTCACTATGTTGGGTACTAGCTTTGTCTATCTTATCTTCATTGTTTACAGTGCCACCTATGAGCACATTACACTGTGATATTTGTCTTTATTTCTATACCTTTGCCTAAACTATGGTGCTTACAGTTTGCTAGGTAGCACCCAAGGCACTATCATCTAGCACATCATTCTATTATATTTACCTAAGCATACCAGGACTCTGTTAGGACTCCTCACAACTATGCATGCCAGATGCTAAAGATGGCATTGTACTGCGTATATGTTCAGTGCACTCAATCACAATTGATGCTATCATTTTGGAGCCCACCACAAGAAGTTTTGTTAGGACAGAATTCTGCTGGAAACTCAAGCCCAGTGACAGTGCCACCTCCTATTGGAGAGTGCATTTGAACAAATCCTCACCAACTCACTGCACTTACCAGGTGTGCTACCAAGACAGACCTTAGACCAGGAGCTTGAGGCTGCCCCAGATAGCTTAGCTGAAAGCTTTTTCCTATTTTTCAGACCTTTTAAGTATTTAGCAGGGGAGAACCATATGCCGCTCACATCTCTGAAGGAGTTATCTAGGTCATTATTGCCAGAACCTAGCAACTCAGAGTTACCTGAACCATGCTAAGCAAAACTAGCACTACTACTACTACCTCTACTTTGACATACATACCAACTGGTATGGAGCAGGCAGCTACTCAGTGCATGCTGCCTAAAAACCACTTTTTGTCACTGAAATGGAACAAAACAAAGCCTCACAAACTAATGCAGTATTTTAAAGAATTGGAGTACCTACTATGGGACTGTTGAGTAACCAATAATACACAGATGAAGGAATATGCTGCTAGATACATCTCGTATGACACAGCAAAATTCTGGACAGGCTTAACCAAGTTTCAAGGCTTAACAAATGAGCCAGCATCCAGACCATTTACCTATAAGAAATAGAAAAAGGCAATTATTAGTTTATATCCTGGCATTGAAGAATCTATGTGCTACATGATTATGGAAATCCAAAAACTAGTACAGGACACCTTTACAACAGAAATTTATATGCTAGAAACACTATCTACATATTATAGGGACTTCCAGCAAATTGCAAGATGGCTAGTACAGAATGGGAAGCTACAGTATATAGGAATGAAGAGAGGCATTTATTTCAACAAGGAATTCTGACATCATTATAAACCAGGATAGCATGCTGTTTGGAAATTCTTATGCCTGAACACCATCCTGAGAAACCTTACAATATAAATAAAGTCTTTGAAGCAGGTAAATAAATACTGAAAGGAACAAATACTGGTATTCCTTTACAGTGGCCTACCAGTACCAAGAATGAGGAGATGGCACCTCCAATAGGGGTGCCAGCTCCTAGCGCTGCTAGTAACTATAGCAAGTTTGTTAAGAAGGAAAATTTAAAAAATGCTGTCAATACTGTCATCACCAATGTCATGAGCAAGTTAGAAACCTTGATTTTGACTAGCCTTAATGCATAGACATTACAATGGTATATATCATACATTGTACAGGAGCTTGCTTTGTGCTGTACCATATGTATTCAGCAGAATCTGTTACACTGGAGCAGAGCAGTGCCCATAGTGCTGTAGAATACAGAGCCATAGACATGTCACAATATGCTATATGACATGGTCCAGTAGATCGATAAAAGGTAGGCACACATATGTGCATGCAGGCTTGGCAGATGCCAGTGGACACTAGTAGATGTCAATGTGCATTAGCGCACTAGCAGGCATCGGCCTATGAGTGAAAACCTCCTCCATTGGTAGATGTCATAGCATGAATAAACCCTTCTCAAGATTTCCCACTTCTCTCCTCTCTCTCTTCCTCCCCACAATAACTCAAGGCTGCGCACATCCCCTTCCCTTCTTGTCCCACCCCTGATGCCAGTGTATATCCACAAAAGGGCCCTGCAGACCTATGCAGGCCTATGCAAGCCACCAGCAGACATCCACACAGACCTATGTCAACCCACTCAAACCTATGCAGGCCCACTCAGGCCTGTGCAGGGCATCAGTGGACATCTGCAGAGGCCTATGCAGGCCCATGAGGGCTGGTTGGACAAAGAAAAATGGTAACTCATTATTCTGCCCATATGCCTGTAGGAAAAATTGAACTCTTGGCCTTGGAGAAGCTTTTAGCAACAGAATGCACTGACAATTTAATCATTGCACCACAGGTTTGTTACTAATGGATAGATTCAAAGGTCAGATAACACAATGAATGGCCACCCACTTATGTCCCGCAGATCTCCATATGGATATTTTGATGTGGAAGGGAGGTGGCATACCTCTCAAAAGAGTTTTCATGGCTTGAAAGGGACGTTGGCATTATCTGCCACCAGCTGGCCATCAGCTAGCATCTATCGGAGTTTGTTGGCAGCTATTGTAACCTGCTGGCATCTGCTGGCATCCATTAACATATATTAGCATCTGCTAGATATCCACTAATATCCGTCAGCATCTATAAGAATCCATCAGCAACTCCTGGCATTATCCAGCATCGCCTAGCATCAAGGTGGGAAAGAAGAAAAGGGGGTGCATAGGCATCCATCACATGGAGTGACATCTTAGAGAGCATGGAAGAAGGGGGAAGGGGAGGAGCATGGATGTCTGCTGGTATGCCAGCAGACATAGCAGACATTGGATGTCAGGTCAGAGAGGAGGAAGAAAGTGGGGTGCATATGGTGGATGGAGGTGAAGAGTGGAGAGGATGGCACTGAGGAGAAAGAGGGGAAAGGGCAAAAGAGGGTGCATGGGTGTCCGCTGTTTGCTGGCATACCAGCAAACAGTAGCTGACATTGGCATATAAGCCAGCTGACATCAGTAGTACAACTAGTCCCAGTGGTTCAGTGGAATATTTGTGTATTCATATTCAATATTATGTACAGCAGCAGGTTCTACTCTCCCTACTCTACCTTAATGGTGTTTAATGGTGTGTTTTTATATGAGTCTATTTTTACTATATATGTATACTGTACTGACTTGTAGTAAGTGCCTGTGGTACAATAGAATATTGATAGATTGATATTTTATATTGTGCACAAGAGGCAGGTTTGACTTTCGCTAGTGACAAATATTTTAATAGGGCCTATAAGCCTCAATAAAATATCTGTTCATTACTTGCTAGCATTATTAAGTTGATTCATTCAAAACTCTAGAAATTATTGAAGAAGGATAAGATGGAGGAGTTTGCATGTGTGGTTATTGCAATGTATATAACAAGTGACAATATACCAGGACTAGCTATCTTTTTTTATAAAAATCAGCACAAAGGTAGCCAGCCACAGTGTATCATCAACTTGTCACATATACTGAAATAAACATATGCACAAATTTGTTCATCCTATGCCTCTGCAGAAATCTCTGGAGTTTTGAACAGATTAAATTCACAATGCTAGCAGATGTCAGTGGCCTGCTGCTATTATATAATGTGCACTAGCAGGAGTCAAACCCACTTCTTGTGCACAATATGAAATATCAATTTATCAATATTCCATTGTACTACAGGCGCTTACTACAAGTCAGGACGGTGTTCATGTAGTGTACAAATAGACTCATACAGAATTTGAATGGATAGTGTTATCAATTTTTACTTGTAGTAAATTGACAGAGAGCAGAAGGGGTCCGCTGGAGTAGTATCCTGTATATGGATGGATTAAAGAATTTACTGCAACTGGTGCATCTGTATTTAATTGACAATATTAGACTGATATTTATTTACACCATAGAAGTATATAAGAAAGAAGAAAACCATGGAGTGTAGCGGAATATTAAACTGACAATGATTTACACCATAGCTCTATACAGTAAGCATTTGTGGTATAATAGAATATTTCCAATTGGTATTCCTTGTATCTTGCAGTAGGTGGGTTTGACTTCTACTAGTGCATTGATATTAAACTGTCAATAATTTTTGACCACACACAGAATATTAGACTGATATTTATTTATACCATAGCAATATACAGTAAGCATTGGTGGTCTAGTAGAATATTATCTATTGGTATTCATTGTGTCTTGCAGTAGGCAAGTTCAATTCCTACTAGTACATTTATTTCAAACTGTCTAGAACTTTTAACCTGCTTAGCTAATTGTTATTTACTACATAGTATAATAAATAAAGTAAGGTTGTAATTTAAACAGGGTAACATGATATCTATTTTTGATATTTATTTACACTATAGTAGTATATACTAAAAACATGCTGTGTAGTGGAATAATCTAAACTGGTATTTGTTGTAGCTTATATTAGGTGGGTTCAACTCCTGCTTAGTGCAATGAATATTAAGACTTCTGCAATTGTGACCTGCTTAGCTAATTGTTATTTATTAAACTGTAAGATAAACAAAGTAAGGTTTGTCAAGCAATAAATCAAACTTCTTTTGTAATTAAAACAGGGTCACATAATATCTATTTTTAGACCTTGCTTTGTGTAAAGTTCTCATCTGTTTCTTTAATTCTTCATCTGCCATGTCTAATCAAGAACTCCACCAACAGAAGTATTGTATCTTGCTCACAGAGGAGATCTGCGTCAACTCAAAGGATAGCTGAAGAATCTAGTAAGATGCAAGTACTCCTGCCTAATAGATATGCATTAACAGTTGTCTCATAGACTGATATGTGGCTGACGATCAGCCAAATCCAGGGTGACAAGAAACTCCTCCTTGATGCAAGGAGAAGTTTCATCAACAAAGTTATTCTGCTACTCCAGAGCAAGCTTTCTGACAAGGATATGACTAGGCAGTTGAAGGACGCTGCAAAAAAATGGTTCCAGAGGAGCAGAAGGGGGAAAAAACCAAGTGGGGGCAAAGAATAACCTGATCTGTCAACCAAGGCCAGTCCATCAACAGCACTAGCAGGAAAAGACCAGATAGGTTATAGGCTGGCAGCAGGAGATGTGTCTGGTCTGTCACCAATTCCAAAGAAAAGAAAACAACCAAGTCCTCTAGCAGCAAGAGTTTCATCTGGTCTGTCACCAACCTCTAAGAAGCAAAAACAGATGAATTATATTGGTAACTATTCACCTCCTGGTAGCTATCCAATACTGGAGGAGCAAGAGAATAAGGATGAGAATGAGAATGAAGAGGAAGAGAAAGAACACGATGGCAGATATCTGAGGACAGCACCTTGTTGCAAGGGTCAGCATATCAACCCTACTTGCTAATATTGCACAAGTAAGCAGCTACAGTGTGTCAGGACAAAGGGTGGCACTGCATGCAATTCCTGCCAGCTCATTCACAAATGAACATACAGCCTGACAATTGTCAAGAAAACTATCAAGCCCAGCAACAAAAGAAAGGGAAAAAAACTACTGGAAAAGAAGTTAGTGATAATTATTGAGAGTGATGATAGTATGAAACTCTTTTCCTGCTCAAATAGCTAACCAATAGTTAGCAGATAAACCAGCTAGTCCAATCACAGAACTATCAAAACTATTCATCCATCCCAACTGTTAACCTTCAACTGCCCAGCGGATCCTTTTCTAGTCAAGGGAAAGGGCAAGGAGTAGGCAATGGAGTCTAGTCACAGTGAGGATATTGTGGCTGGTGTGATGGCAGAGGTGGAGAGCTGTTTGGACAGGATGGAGAATAGGTTCTAGAAAGCATTGCGGAATGTTGGGGAGCAGGTGCAGGACAGGTTTGTCACAGCTGAGGAGAGCTGGTTACCGTGTATTGAGGACTTCTTCTGTTGCTATCAGACTCAAGTCGACATGCTTGGTGGCCACATAGAAACCCTGCAAACCAATGTTTCTCTTGTAGGTGAGACACTTGCAGACCACAACAGATGGATCCATCAGACAGAAGAGCAGATCTGCAATATTTGGAGTATAGTTGACACTTTGCAGAGTTGACTTCATATCTCTACTCATCCCTTCAATCTGTCAGCTCAGGATGATATGACAGTACATCCAATAGGGCACAGTGGACTTGGACCCATCATTGTTGAAGAGAAAGAAATCACTTCTGACCCCACTGCTAACCAATCTCCTGCCACTGCTGACATATCCATTCCTACTGGTGACACCTCTGCCCTCACTACTGACCAATCTCATCTTACTGCTGACTTATCTGCTCTTACTATTGCTCTGTCCCTGCTTCAACAAACATTCTCAGGGATGTCTTCTGCATGAACATCTCCATCATCCTCTCAACCATCTTCTATCCTTCCATCAGTCTTTGCTGAGGACTCTCTCCCTGGCCCAAGGAAATGGGCTCACAGCAACTCCCAAAGTACAGTTGGCTTACTGAGAGATGAAAGGCAACAGAAGACAAGTGAAGATGGATGGTTTAAGATAGACGGCTTATTATTGCATTGCAAAACATTTTTTTTTTGCTATGACAGACATTGCTACATTTTTGTAATATTATAGTTTACAAAAATGTAATGTAACATTCCTGTCAGGTTCCGCTGAATCGGGGGCTTTCCGAGAAAGCGACGCCCTTACAATGCGGACTTGATCTACGGATACTCGGGTGTCTGGAACTCCGGGGTTAGGACTCCGGGGTTCAAGACGAGGACAGGGGTAATCCCGGGAGAGGGGACTAGAGTCCGGGGGTTTTGGGTGAGAGTGGCTGGGAGTTAGAGGGGGTCAAGTCGTGAACCGGAGGTTCTAAGACGAGACCAAGTTAGTAAGTTAAGAGTCGCGAAGTGCGTACCAGAGCTTAGAGCACGCGAATACTAAGGCGTGCCAGTCGAAGCGTACCAAACGAGGCGTACCAGTCAAACAAGAGGGCACGCAATATCCAAGTAACAGTTACGCAAAGTATGTAATATCAAGACTAGCGAATACAACGAGGAACTACGCTATAAGTACTACGGGACCTGGTCTCGGGGCTCCGGGGTGTCTGGGATGGGCTCCGGGGGTTATTGAGTAGCGGCAGGGGCTGTATACCGGGATCGCGCGTGTGGGGCGCGCGATCAATTGGCGTGGAGGGAGCTGTGATGCGTGATAGCCGGGAATGGGCCGCGTGATCCGGTCGTTGATCGGGGCTGGTGGCGGCTGATGGCGGTGTCGGCGGTCGTGATGGCGGGGCGTGTCCTGTGGGGTCGTAGGGAGGGTCCCGGATGGTGTTCCGGGGGTGTCCCGGGGTGGGCCCGGAGGGGAGGGGTCGTGACATCACCCCCCCCTCAGCGCCGAGACCCTCCGAGGCGCGCGTAGTCGGTGGTTTGGACCGGGGGTCAACCGTGGGACCCGGCACCTGACCTGCCACGTATCGAAAAAAAAATTTTACCGTCAAGTCCAACCATGTCGCGTACGCCAACGCATTCCCCGACGCCCCCGCA
>QGOA01015633.1:0-15072 GCA_003313075.1 Termitomyces sp. MG16
AATATAATAGTGACTACTATACAGTAAGTAAAGCTATGTGGCCAACGCCACATAGTGGACTACGCTACACAGTTTCGTCTCCCCTGCATCAGACTGTACAGTGTCTTCAGGAGAACTACCTTCTTTCCCTCCTCTCCTGATAGACCAGGTGGCACGTCCATGTAGACCTGAAACTCTGGAACACTGTTAAGATACACTGACACAAAATCAACTTGCCAGATCTCCAGCCCACATATTGCGGCAACAGCAATTGTGATTCAAAGGGATTCCAGATGTACAACAGCTGCATATGTTTCACTATAATCCTCTCCCAGCACCTGAGAGTAACCTTTTGCCACTAGCCTTGCTTTCTGACGTACTATTTGTCTCTCCACATTGTATTTATTGGTGAATACCCAACAGCATCCAATAGTCTTTTTGCCTGCTGGTACTTTGTCTTCTGGGATCAAGCGCCAGACCTTCCTGTCCTCCATGGTGCATAGCTCATCCTCTATGGCTAGTTTTCAGAGGTCTGGGCACCTCATGGCCTCGGCATATGTTGCAGGTATGTGGTGGTCATTGTCGGCAGTGGCATTTGTCAGCAAAGCTAAGTATGCATACACATCCCTAGCCACCAACGCCTGTGGTTCCTTCCTCTGTAACCTCATTGAGCATCTTGGTGCAGGTGGTGTTACAATACTGGCTGGTACCTGTGCAGTTTCCAGGGGTTGGTTGCTGTCAGAGCTGATGTCAGGGATGTCAGCAGTCACATCAGCTGGATCAGTGGCTGGGACCTGTGGCTCATGGAGTGGTGCAACTCCATTTACTCGTGATGTGACAGGTTGTTGCGGTGTAAGGATGCCTGGTGTTTGTGCACTGGGTGTATCATGTGTCTTGTGTGCAGAAAGTAAGTTTTCAATCTCATTGTCCATGACATATGTTCAGTGCCCTGACCCCTCATCAAAGATGATGTCATGGGCTGTCATAATGGTTCAAGATGTCTTATCAAACAGACAATACTCTCCCATGCCAGTATATCCGACTAGCACATACTTGACCAATTTTGGCTTGAGCTTGGACTTTATGAGTTCTTTCGGTATCTTTGCAAATGCGATGCACCCAAAAAGTCTCAAGTACGCCACGTTTTGCCTTTTTCCAGACCATTTTTCCTCAGGCACTTCCTTGTGTCACACAGACAGTAGACAGTTTTGCATATGAATCTGAGTAGCAGCAGCCTCTGCCCAGAGCTCTTTTGGCAAGCCACTCTCTGCAAGCATGCATCTGACCTCCTCAATGATAGTCTGGATAGCCCTCTCAATAAACCTATTCTAGGAGTGTGTGTATGGTACAACAGGTCTCAGAACAATACTCTGTGTCTTACAGTAGTCTTCCCATTGTTTGTTCATCCATTCACAATGAGTGTCTATGTGAACAGTTTGTAATTTGTATCCAGTCTGGCATTCAGACTCAGCATGATAGTTGGTGAAGGCGGTCAGAGTAGTAACGGCATCCTTGCATGTAAGAAAATACCCCATGAGTCTTGCAGTACACCTGTCTGCAAGCAGCATCATATACACTGCTCCACCTAGTGACCTTGTTGACACTGGACCCCACAGATCTATGTACATGCATTTGTTTGGTTTGCTCTCAGTTTTACGCTCACTACTGTAGGGTCTTGAGGTATGTTTGCTATAGATACAATCTTCACACAAGCCTTTAACTCTAAGTCCCCTTTTATCTTCAGTCCGTCTACCAAGTCCTTCTTGGCCAGCGTTCAGATCAAATCTGCTCCAGCATGACCAAAACAATGATGCCATCTGTTGATATCTACTGGTTGGTTCACTGAGGTCGCAATCATTACTGAGGTGTACTCATTTTGTCTAGCGTGTCGAGATGATACATTCCACTCGAGCCTCTTCCAGTCAAGCACATAGAGACATCACAATGGTATGTGTCATACATTGTATGGGAGCTTGCTTTGTGTTGTACCATATATGTCCAGCAGAGTCCACTACACTGGAGCGGAGCAGTCCTCACAGTGCCGTAGAATACAGAGCTGCAGACGTGTCACAATGTGCTGTATGATATGGTCCAGTGGATCGATAAAAGGTGGGCACACACATGTGCATGCAGGCCCAGTGGATGCCAGCGGACACTAGTGGATGTCAATGTGCATCAGTGGCTGCCAGCGGGCATTAGCCCATGAGTGAAAACCTCCTCCATTGGTGGACATCATGGCATGAATAAATCCTCCTCGAAGTTTCCCACTTCCCTCCCTCTCCCTTCCTCCCCACAATACCTTGAGGCTGCACACCTCCCCTTCCCTCCTTTTCCCACCCCCAATGCCAGCATACGTCTACAAAAGGGACCTGCAGACCTATGCAGGCCTATGCAAGCCACCAGCAGACATCTACACAGACGTATGTCAACAGACTCAAATCTACGCAGGCCTGCGCAGGGCACCAGCAGACATCCACAGAGGCCTACACAGGTCCACAGGGGCTGGTTGGACCAAAGAAAAAGATAACTCATCTTGCCCACCATATGCCTGTGGGGGGGAATCAAACCCCCGGCCTTGGAAAAGCCTCCAGCAACAGAATGCACATTTAACCATTGCACCACAGGTCTGTTACTAATGGATAGATTCAAAGGTTGGATAACACAATGAATGGATGCCCACCTACATTTCTGCAGGTTCCCATATGGATTTTTTGAGGTGGAAGGGGGGTGGCATACCTCTCAAAAGAGTTTTTGTGGCTTGAAAGAGGTGTTGGCATCAGCAGCCATCAGCTGGTATCTGTTGGAGTTTGTCAGCAGCTGTTATGTGTCAGGTTCCGCTGAATTGGGGGCTTTTCAGAAAACCAATGCCCTTACAAGGCAGACTTGATCTATGGATACTCAGGTGTCTGGAACTCTGGACTGAGTTCTGGGGTTCAGGACATGAACAGGGAAATTCCCGGAGTAAGGGACTTAGTCTGGGGATCGGATGAAGTTGAAAGAATTGAGGGGATGAAGTCAAGTTGAAAACCAGGAGTTCTAGGATGAGACCCAGTTAGTGAAGCTTAAGTCGCAAAGTGCATGCCAGTCTTAAGAGCACGTGAACAAGTTGAGCATGCCAGTCAAGCGTGCCAGTTAGTGCATACTAGTCAATCAAAAAGGCACGCAAGCAATCAAATTTAATATCAAGACTAGTGAATACAATGGAAAACTATACTATAAGTACTACAGGGCTGGATCTGGGTCTCTGGGATTCTGGAGTGTCTGGAATAAGTTCTGGGAGGCATTGAGTAGTGGGAGGGGAACTGTATACTGGGATCGCACATGTGGGGCATGTGATCAATTGGCACGGAAAGATGCAGTGATGCGTGACGGCCAGGGTAGCTGGCATGATCCAGTGATTGGCACGTGCTGGTGGGTAATTCTGGGGTTTGTGTGGTGGTGCTGTCAGGGGGTGCAGTGTGATGGTGGAGCTCGATGTGCATGATGGCAGTAGAGGCGGTCCTGATGGTGGGGTTGGCAGAGGGGCCCCGGATGTGGTTTCAGGGGTGTCTCAGGGTGGTTTCAAGTGGGAGGAGTTGTGACATTGTGACCCACTGGCATCTGTTGGCATCCATCATACATCTGTCGGCATCTGCCAGATATCCGCTGGTATTTGTTGGCATCCATGGGAATCCGTCGACAACTCCCAGCATTGTCTGGCATCAGGGTGGAAGAGAAGGAAATGGGGTGTGTGGGTGTCTACTGCATGGGATGGCATCTCAGAGAGCATGGGGGGTGGTGGAAGAGGAATGGAGGTGGGGAGAAAGAGGAGAAAGGGGGAAGGGGAGGAGCGTGGATGTCTGCTGGTATGCCAGCGGACATAGCAGACGTCAGATGTCAGGTCAGGAGGGAGGAGGAAAGCAGGGTGGCATGTGAGGTAGTGTGGAGAGTGGAGAGGATGGCACTGGGGAGAAAGAGGGGGAAGGGTAGAAGAGGGTGCATGAGTGTCCACTATCTGCTGGCATGCCAGCGGATAGTAGCTGACATCGGCATGTGAGCCAGCTGATGTCAGTGGTGCAACCAGTCCCAGTGGTTCAGTGGAATATTTGTTTATTGATATTCAATATTGTATACAGTGGTGGGTTCTACTCCCCTTACTCCACCTTAATGGGGTCTAATAGTGTGTTTTTATACAGGTGCATTTTTGCTCTACATATACATTGTACTGACCTGTAGTAGATGCCTATGGTAGTTGATCTGACGCACTTGATTTTCAGTATTGTGTGGAGTGGCGGGTTTGACTTCTCTAGTCCAGATTCCCCTAGTCCACCTTAATGATGTATAATGGTGTCTTTTTATACTGCTGCATTTTTGCATTACATGTATACTGTACTGATTTCTGGTAAGGACCTGTGGTCTAATAGAATATTGATACATTGATATTTCATATTGTGGACAAGAGGCAGGTTCGAATCCCGCTAGTGCACATTAGACATGACATAACTTCATTTTACCAATTGTTATTTACTGCACAGTATGATAAACAAAGTAAGGTTGTAATTTGTTACAACGTCCTGTGGTCTAGCAAAATATTGTCAGTCTATATTTTTTCTACTGCACAATTCGAGGGTTCGAGTCCCCCTTGTGTAATCGTTGAATAGTGTGTGGTTTTTTGTATTCATGAGAGTGGCATAATGGAACAAAACAATGGGATGGTTAATCTTAGTGGACCTGAGTCCTGTCCAAACTAATTGAAATGTCTGTAGTAAAGTGCTGTAGCCTAGTACACAATACTAGAGTGATATTTATGTATAATCCACAGAATGTCCTGTAGTCTAGCAGAATATTGTCAGTTTATGTTCCTTCTAGTGCACAACTAGAGGTAACGGATCAAATAGATTTATAATGGATTTGTCAGCAGCACAACAGGACGGTTAATTTTGACAAAAAATAACCAATGGAAAAGCCAAGAATTATAGTAACTAAGGATTAAATTACTTATCTGATGTGTATTCCTCCTTTTCATTAAATTTATGTAATGCGTCTGAATAGAACAAATCCTCATCAAGCAGGTAGTCTGCTGTCAAAAATGCAAAGTTGTCCAGTGTATATGGCCCCTGAGGTCTGGGAAGTGTGATGTCTTCATAGTTTGCTATCAGGCCTGACGATGAAGATGATGAGGGTGACTCTGACATATCAATAGACACATTATTAGTATGACCAGCTTGTGTAACGGAGTCACACTTGTTATTAGCGTCAATGACGCTATAAGCATTCATTAGAGTATTATGTAAGACAACATCTTGTATTCATTCTAGTTCTAGTCAATCTGATACTGCAGTCTGATTCAGCACTGTGTGATACACACAAGATAGTTCTAACTCATAACCAACGGTTACATTTTTTTGAATCTTCTGCTATCAGCTTTAGACTCTAGGCTTGTTACCGACTAGGCAACGCTCATCAAACCCTCTCGATTTCTGTTGGCATCATGTTGAAAACGTGCTTCCATGACTGGCTCTCTTGATCTGGACCCTCCATTCTCAGCTGCAGACACAGGTGACCTACCTGTGCTTCAAGCTGTAAAGATGCAATCCATGTCTGCATACCAACCTCCACCAAAGCGGGATGAAAAGATACCTTGCAATGTCAGCGTGAGCTTTGGAATGCCGGGTGGGCTATCTGTATCACAGATGATGTCTATTGTATGGCCTGGTGGTAAACCAGGAGAGAGATCCACAGTCTCAGGAGTGTCGCTGCCAGCAAGCCAAATGCCTTCACTGATGTACCCAGTACTGCCCAAGAGCGCATCAGCTCAGTCCAAAGATCAACTGGACCTTACCCAGTACTTGGAAATGGTACAAGGCAGTGCGTTCACGCATAGTACTCTATTCTGGATAGCACCAACTGAGCAATATTTGGAGTATGTGGCAGATGTGGCCACTGAACCAGGACCGTCATCATTGACGACACAAGGACAGAAGCAAGGACCAGCAATAGTGGTCAGTAGGGAGGATGACAAGGTTGTAAGGGTGGAAAAGGCGTTGCCAGCACCTGGACTTCCAGAGTTGCACAGAAGGGCCAGCAAACAGCTGCAGGTGAGGCATGAAGGCCTCAGGAGAGCCCTGGACTTAGAATCCGAGCTGGAATTCTCAGATAATGAGGAAAGCAAGAGGTTGCATTTGACCCTGTCTATCCAGCTGCAGCTAGTGTTGGACCGGTATCCATCAGTCATGAAGGAATGGACGCAAAAGCATCTGCAGCTTTACATAGTAAAGCACCTACAGTTACTGGCTGCTAGGAGTCACAATATACCTCGGGCAGATTTGACTGAATATATCGAATTATTTGTGTGTATCTTCAAACTCAAAGTGGTGGAATATCTCAAGTGCAAAGCAGCGTGAGGGTCAGCAGTCTCAATAGCCACTCCAGCCAACTCAGTGAAATGCAAAATGAGCGTGCACCAACAAGCACCATTAATTGCGGATGCAATGGAATTGCTCAATGCGCCTCATCAGGCCAATGAGTCTCAGCAAGACTATGCTAGGTGTCAGAATGCTGTGAACTGGCAACGCATTGTCAGCAGAGTGCCTCAGCAGGCATTGTCTGAGGTAGAGACTGTGACAACAACTCCGGCAGAGCCAGAGTCACTACTTGCAGTGCAAGAGGTTAAGACACCTCAAAAGCAGGTCACTATTAAGGAAAAGGTAGACAAAGTCCACATTCTTGAGGAGCAAACACAACCACAATGTGTAGTGTGACACGTCCACCTAGTGGACAACTGGAATGAACACATTAATTACCAGAGGATACGCAACCAGGACTTGCGTGATTATGGTGAGTCGTTGATTGATGATCAGGGGGTAGCCTTTGAAGGGCATGAGGGTGTAACGCCTGTCGATGACATGTGGCGACAATTTGCAGCTCAAACTGCTGAACCAGACAGAGATCTGGGTGGTAGTGATGATAGTAGTGATCACTACGAAAGGAGGGAGCCAAAATTGTTGCAATACTAATGGTGGAGGTCATGATCGTAGGAATAATGATTGAGATGATAATAATCATTGTAATAGTGGCAGGCATGGTGGTGGATTACCAGCAGAGCAAGAAGTGAGGCAACAGCCCACTCTAAGGCTGGAAAGAATGGCCAATGAACACCTGTTTTGCAGTCCTTGGGCATTTTCAATGCCCGCACCGCATGAGTTGCGTGAAAGTATGCCTGGAATGAATGAGGCAGTCAGGATCTATATGGATCATATGCATGACCATCTCACTTGTCTGGTGGATGACTCCCTTGGAGTCAGATTTAAATTCTCTGTGGGGGTAAGTCCCCACAAATCCGATGGTAAGCACATATGTGCATATGCTGGAGGGCATAGGTTCTCCCAATTGGAGGACTGGGCCATGGATGTCTGCTACCACCTGGCAGCCTGCTGTTATGGTGGAGATGACATGGACCAGGAAAGAATATTTGTGCTACACAAATTTATGGAGGGAGAGGCTCAGAATTGGTTCCATCGCCATGTCCTCCACATTAATTGCAACAAACAGCATTGGACGTTTAAAGAAGTCCTGATAGGACTGTATAATTGCTTCATCAACGCTGCAATGATGCAGGAAGCTTGGAATGCCTTTAGAAAGGCAGTGTATGATGCTAAGACTGGTGTCCAGACGTTTTATGATGACCTGGTGGGTCATGCACAGAATATGGCTGTCTATCCTGACAAATACACCATTCGTGAGACATTCCTGGACAGAATATCCGCAGACATGAGGAGAGTGTTAATACGCAACGACAATTTGTCTCTGGAGGTCAATACTGTGACCAAATTTTTGGCATATGCCATTTGTTATGAGCAGTCAACACAGACTGCAAATCATTATAAGCAGCATAGTTCATGCTGAGAATCTGTCAGGCAGTGAAGGTGGGGACCTTCCTGGCCAAATGGTTGAAGATGGAGAACAATTGCAATCCGTGATTTGTTGTCTGCAAGACCATTCCTGGAGGCCAACAGCCTCAATCAAAACCTGCTGGACAATGGCCAGCAAAAGATAGTCGACCTTTTTCAGGTCAAAACCAAGTAGTAGCAAAAGGGGTAGCAGCACCTGCAGTGCATCAGGCAAGCAAATCTATGGGGGTCTCTGGAGTGGTCCAGAGAAGGCCTGCCAGAGACCCTTCAGCATGCTACAACTGTGGCAGGAGCGGGCATTTCACTAAGAAATGTCTTGCCCTGCCTAAGGCACACATCCAAGCAGCCCATACAGCTGCAGCACCAAGTGATGTTGTCAGTGATGATGAGGACAATGAGGTTGTTGAAGAAGTGGAGGAAGAGCAGCAAGTAGAGGCTGACAGGTCAGAAGTGGATGATGCTGAGAGCATCCAGATTGATGGCAATGAATATGTCGCAGTGGATGTGTACAACAGTGACTATTATGCTCGTGATGACAAGGAGGAACACCTGTTTGCACTAACCAAGTGCTGTAGAGATCAGCACGTCCGAATGAGACACGTAACCCTGCAGAAGGCAATTAATAAGTTGCAGCAACCATGCTATACTTCTGAGGAGAAGACATGCTTGGTCACCTATGTTGATGTCAATGGACATCTGGCATGGACATTGAGGGATTCAGGGAGTACCACTATGGGCATTACACCCCAGTTTGCTCATGTCAACGCGATTTGTGTTCATGAACTAGAGGAGCCATTGATGCTCCAGCTGAAGACTGTAGGAAGTCGTGCCATGGTGCAGTTTGGTGCTGAAGTAAGAATAAAGACGTCAGGGATGTCGACCAAGGAATATGTAGACATAGTGAATTTTGATTGCTATGACATGATCATCGGTACGCTGTTTATGCGTAAGAACAAGGTGTTGTTGGACTTTGTGAACGACATGGTCATTGTAAATGGTACACCTTTGAAGGTGGAGAAAGTTGTGTTGAACAACACAGATAGTTGTCTGAGGCGCTATCGCGCAACTGAAAAGCGGTGTGATGAACGCAACTGACTAGATGGTCGCAAGAGAGTAACTGTACAGGAGGTGGAGGACAAACATGTCTCACCAAAAAGCTTGCCGGTAGATGTGCCGGCTATACTAATGTCTGAAGAAGAGTTTCAAGGAACTCTGAAGGAGGGGAAGCACCTAGATGTGATTGGGTGTACAAATGGAAAGCCTAAACAGGCTGTACAGCATAAGAAGGAGCATGGTAAACGCGTGGTGGAGTCGCTGGAATGTCAGCTGACTAGCTCTCAAGTGAAGGTTGAGGATCTCGTCAAGGACGAGGTGTATAGTACAAGAGGAGCTGTGGGAAGCACAAGGTCACTAATAGATCGACCAGTGCCTCAGCCAGGAGTGCAATGGGTGTATGACCCATGAATGCCATGGGAGTGGAATGAGTTGGTGGCGTCAATGGTGGCGCAGACTATGGAAAGGGTGCAGGCAACCCAGATGGGAGAAGTATACCATCACATACAAGAGGACAAAATTTCCAAAACATCAGATATCATATTTGACGGACTCTTGCTGAAAGCAAGAAGCGTGCAGTCGTCGTCAAGTATGACAAGAGTGGTGGAAAGACAACTGGTCATAAGGCTGAATCCAGGAGATCTCACAGAAGAGCATGTACGTGCCTTATGGGAGCGATTTGAACCAAAGGTTCAGCTGCATATAGCATGCATAGTAAAAGAGAAAGGTAAGGCTGTGAGTCTTACAGAGGAGGAAATTTCTTGATTGCACCAGCAATGGCAACATGAGTTTGCTGATATTGTCAACAGAATAAAGGAGGAGCTTCCTCCATGGTGGGAGGTTAACCATGAGATTAACCTCATTGACAATAATAAGCAGTACAAGTATTACTTGCCTCGCTGTCTGCGAGCACTACAGGATCAACTTTGTGAAAAGATGAACAGATATATAAACACAAAGTGGTGGGAACCACGACCAGCGGTGCAAGCAAGCTGCACCCTTACTTTGTATCCCCAAGAAGGATGGGACATTACAAACTGCATTGGATGCGCAACAGCGCAATGATAATACAGTCAAGGATGTAACACCTCTTCCAGATCAGGAAGTCATATGTGAAGATGTTGCCACAGCGAAATATAGGTCAAAAATTGACCTTACAGATGCATACAAAGAGATTTGCATATGCAAAGAGGATATACCAAAAACATTGTTTTTGTCCCTGATGGGGACCTTCATGAGTAACATCATGCAGATTGGTGATTGCAATGCACCAGTGACATTCCAGAGATTAATGACCTCCATCTTCCAAGACGTAATTGGGAAGTTTATGCATGTCTATTTAGACGATATATTCATCTTTTCTGATTCCATTGAGGAGCATAAGCAGCACCTACGAGTCATATTTGAATGACTACGTAAGACTAGTCTCTATCTCAAATGGAAGAAGTGTGAGTTGTACGCATTGAGTATAGACTGCCTTGGTCACGTCATTGATGAGAAGGGTATTTACCTGGACATGGATAAACTCGATTGAATTTGAGAGTGGCGTACTCCCCGCACGTATAATGATATCCAACGATTCGTTGGACTTGTAAATTACATTGGTAACTTCTTGCCAGATATTATGGCATATACTGGACCACTGATGGCAATGACCCAGAATAGGTCCCCGTTTCACTGGAGACTGCTGCATCAGCGGTGTTTCGAGATGATTAAGCACATTTGCATGAAAATGCCAGTGATCCAGCCAATTGATCCATGCATTGACAAGCCTATTTGGCTCATATGCAATGCATTGAAGACCGGGGTCGGGGCCATGTTTGGCCAAGGTAAAACGTGGCAAACTTGCCAACCAGCAGGATTTATGTCCTGTAAGTTCACTGCAGCACAGCAGAACTATGCTGCTCATGAGTTGGAAACACTCGCTATCCTGGAAGCCCTCCTAAAGTGGGAGGATAAACTGATGGGGTATAAGATCCATATCATTATGGATCACAAGGCACTTGAGTTTTTTAAGACCCAAGTGCATCTATCACCATGACAACATCGCTGGATTGACTACATATTATAATATCAGTTTGACATCACCTATGTAAAAGGTGAATTGAACAAGGTGGTAGACTGCCTGTCTCGATATTTCGAGAATGATACTTGAGATGACATCCATGACATGCATGACTATGTGCAGGTGGACAAACACATCAATCCAGAGGGCAAAGACTTGCCTCTGCATAGGTTCCATGAAATCAAGGAACATACAGTTGAGCTACGTGCCATGCGAGCGCAGGAATCACGTCACAGTAAGTGACTGCAAGAACAGCGAGAAGCTCACAATATTGAGGCACAGGTGCTGGTAGATCATGAGATTCTCCAGCCAGGCAAAGAAAGGAGGCAGGAGGTGCACCCTAGTGGTGCAGAAATGACTCTCCAGCAGGCATTGGACTTGCATGACCGTCATCCTGTGCCAATTGACTTAGGCAATGCACAATTTTGCACACGTATCCAGCAAGGATACAAGGATGACAATCTCTTCTTAGAGATTCTGAACAATATCCAAGCGCATCCGCACTTCAAGGTAGAGCAGCAGCTTCTCTACCTTACCAGACCCACTGGGTCCAACATCATCTGCATTTCCTGGAAGAGGTTGTTGATCATGACTATTCTGGACCAGGCCCACAGAGTAGTGGGCCACTTTGGAACTCAGAAAACACTGGATTATGTGCGACGCTGGTACTGGTGGCCGCAAATGGCCAAAGAAACAAGCTAATTCTGCTCAACATGCGAGCTTTGTCAACAGTCAAAAGTACCGACACTGAAGCCACCGGGAAAGCTTCATTCGCTTCCTATACTATTCAAATCCTGGGATTTGATCAGGATGGACTTTATAGGTCCGTTTCCCAAGTTGAAGGGTTTCAACTACCTTTGGGTAGTAATTTGCAGAATGACCAGTATGGTTCATCTCATTCCGGTGAGAACCACCATGACAGCTTCGGACTTGTCATAGATCTATCTCAAGGAGATAGTGCGCCTTCATGGATTGCCAAGTTTGATCATCAGTGATCGAAATGCGAAGTTCACTTCCAAATGGTGGAAGGAGCTGCACAAACTGCTCGGAGCAAAGCTGCTCATGTCGACATCATTTCATCCGCAAACGGATGGTCAGACAGAATGCACAAATAGAAATATCACACAAATATTGCGAGCATTTGTATGTCCTGATCAGAAGGACTGGGTGGATAGATGTCCACTTGTTGAATTTGTGATAAATGCGAGCATCTCTGAAACCACAGGGTATTCACCTTTTGAACTCAATAATGGCTACATGCCATCTATGATTCGTGAACTTCACACTGACAAAGAGTAAAGCAGTTTGCATGCAATGCGCTAAGGAACTTGGCAGATGCTCATGATGCGATTATAGAATCACATGTCTGGCAGACGAAACATGCAAATAATCACAGACGTGAAGACCTGGACATTGAGAAAGGGAACCTAGTGTACCTTTTGACAAAGAACTTGAACTTGCCAAGAGGCAGAGTGAGTAAGCTGTGTCCGAAGTGGATTGGACCATATAGAGTCCTCGAGACAGAGCCGAGCACGTCTAACTATGTGCTGAAACTGCCCCAGATGCTGCAGGTGCACAGGATAGTCCCTAAGTTCCATGTGTTGCTGTTGCAACCATACTTGGCCAATAGTGATGCGCTCTTTCCTAATCACGCTACTCCAGAACCGTATGACTTTGAAACTGGTGATGATCAGGAATAGTTCATAAATGACCTCATAGGTCATAGGTGGATAGGAGAAAACCTCGAATTTGAGGTAAGGTGGAGCCTAGGTGATACTACCTGGGAACCGCTAGCGAACTGCAAAGATCTTGCAGCAATGGACAGGTACCTGGAGCTGCAGGGCGTGAAACACTCTCAACAGCTAGCAAAACGCGCATAATGCGCGTGTGGTGGTGAAAGGTGGACAAAGTCCACTTTGATGGCCGGTTGAAGACTGGGTGGCAGCTATTTGTGGTTGTTTACACCACTGGCGGAGTTAGGAGATTTTTTTCTTCTTTTCTCCTTCTAAGTTCCAATACACGTCGCTAGCGTGTTCATTGTAATGGCCTATTGGGGGCCACAAAAGAGTAATCAAAGCCTACAAGGCTGTAGTGGCAGGGGGAGACCCCCAAATATACAAGTGCAAGAATACCAAGGGCAGCCGCCGTATCTGGTGGCGAGCCAATACCATTCTATAGGCGTGGCCTATCCAGGCCGCAAAGAACTGCTGCCATACCAGACCCTTCTCCACTCGCAAGAAATGGAGGTTGATGATGAGGAGCGCTATGAGCGCCCAGAAGACAGCATGCACTCAGAGCACTATTATCAGGTTCCACCAGCGTACTCGCAGGCGTTGATTCCAACGTATGCAGGTGTGGTGATGGGACTGCCATCTGTACCGTGGGCACATCGGCCCACGGTAGAACTGTATATGGAGCCTGTGCCACAAGTGCAGGAGCTAGCAGTGTCTGACGCACTCCTGAGCAGATTGGAAGCAGCGGGACAGCCAGTTCCTGCAGGACAGTCTGGCTGTGATGGTGATAGAGGGGTTGCTTAACCAGATTGACCTGATGAGGAGGCAGCGCATCGTAGCGCTGGAACAAATCAAACGTGCATCTAAGTGCAAAGTGTCTACGTTTGAAGAATCGACCGCCAAAGTCAAAAGGGCCAAATATCAGCCCAGTCGACTGGTTGACCCTCTATGGGCTAGGTTGCCATCGGCCACGCAATTTGCATGCTCCGAGCAGCCTGCTCAGCCCATTGCTTTATCTTTGCAGCTACCCGCTGTGGCCCCTCAGGGCCAGTCAGAGTTGCTGGCTGTCATCAGTAAGCCTCTGGCTGACCTGTCCTTGGGCCAGCGGAAACCCGCATCATCTTGGGCCCCACTTATGGGGTCCAAATCTGTTACCACGGCGTCTTGGATGCCAACTCTTAATATGTCCCACGCTGAGTCAGGAGGGAGAACTCTGGCACAAAATGTGCCTGCCCCTTTGGTGGCTCAGCCACAACCTAGTACGTCTGCCCTGGCAAAGTCGGGGCCATCTTGTCAGCATTTCGGGCACAAGCCACCTCTCAATGCCTCTAAATTGGAGGTCATAGCCTTCCCTGCTGGCATTCCTGCTCAAGCAGGAGAAGTCCAGATGCTCTTTATATTGCCGGTGTTTGTACCGGCCCTGCCAGAACATTACTCCATGGTCATCTTGACCCCAGACCTCCACACACCAGAATAATATGATGGTCTGATGGCGACCTCAAGAGAGAAACCCATGCCTGAAAAAGGCAAAGCACCAGTTGCATCCTTGTTTGATGAGAGTGACTATGGAGAGTCAAGCTCAGAGCAGGAGAAGGACAGGGAGGAGGGGGAATCGGCAGCGGACCGATTCCAATGAGTATCACGCAATAAGCACATTGCAAAGAAGAAGGCAAACCGTGCCAAGGAGCTGCAGGCCCTGAGATATAGGGCCAAGGATGAGTTCTAGGGGAGAATCCCTGATGGCTTGGGGGTGAAGGTGTGGGGGCCGCTCAATATTGAGTGAATGAATTCGTGCTTTAGAGGAGCACTCAGCCATTGCACATACTATTTGTATGCCACAAATACAGTGCTGATGGGAGCTGATGCCAATAGAGCGGCATCATATGAGTATGCCTCTGGCCAGCATGCCCACATCCCGGGTACGATTGTGTACAAGCATGCCCCACGTGGTCTTCCCCGCACTCCGTTAGAGCTGGACTGGCTCTACAAGTATTACATGAATGTCCACGTCCCGTGTCGTGACAGAATTATCACTTACCATGCTGATAACAGAGCTTCAGATGTTTGCACAGCGAACAGTTGAGGCTCTGCATGACTGGACCATGCAGCTCCTGATGAAGGAGCCTCAATACCAGGACCTCATCAACCCAATGCAGGGCCCTGACGACCTCGCTCTTGTCGAGCGACAACACATTCTGGGGCACTTTTTGCGCATAAAAGATGATGATTCCACGGCGCTGCGCATAATTCACGCTCAAAATCCAGCCACGCTGTTTGACTTAGACCAGCTGGTGATAGGACCCTATACAGGTTAGGCGCATCAACGGCAGGCTCGGCACCGGCTCCGGAAACC
>QGOA01015635.1:0-13259 GCA_003313075.1 Termitomyces sp. MG16
AATACATACATACCTGCTGCTTAATAAGCAGCTTAATCTTGTTACACTACATAGTCAATAGACCGGTCTGGTCTGATTCTGTGCTGTGCGACTTAAGCTCTGTCAAAATCTGTAACTCCGTTACAGTTGTAGAAAGTGCTAAGCTAGCCTCACTAATGACAATAGGTTGGTGGGTGGCTGCCAGTTCACATTGTTGCCATATGAAGTCTCTGGCATTGTAAACTAACATGGCATACTTGTAATTCTTCTGCATGCTGGCATCCTTACCTTATTTACAAGTATAAATACCATCAAAGGCACAATCACATCTCAAGATATCATAGTGGTAGCAAGAGAAGAGACCAAAGAAGGACATATCATGCCAACTTTAGTTTAAAATGTCTGATGTTTCTGAGGCAACATGGTGATCTTCTTCTTAGTGCCAAGGACTTGAATATCAGCAGATAGGCTGGTATCAATAATGGTAGTGTTGTGACAAAGGCACAGAAGGTCACAAAGCTCCACATCAGTAAACATGGTCTGATCCAGCATCTAACGACACTAGGATTAGGTGCTAAAGTTTGGCAATACAGAAAGAGCACTTATGACATATAAGAAAACCCTGCAAGCAGAAAGATGGACCTAAACAGGTTCAGAAAAGCAAGCACAAGAAGAGGGATGACATATGATGCCTCAGAAGCATCCAACCTGGCATAGGAAATCCCTAGACTTGTTCTCTTTGGATCTTCTTCTGCCAAGTGAGTAGTTATTATGATATTGTCAGTACATACTCTAATACACTTTGGATCTCCCAATGAATGACAGTGTTTGACTGAGTACAGTCAATTTTTCAGTTGAGAGAAGATGATAGGCTTCTACCCAGGCTGAGTGCATCAAGGAAGACTATAGGCCTATCAACAACTGGCAGTCTGGAGACTCAAGCGATCTTATTGGACATAAGACAGCTCTGCAATAAAACATGTAGCACACCATCATCAGAGAAGTTCCATGCATGGTTGTCAGGCACATGGACTTGTTAAATTTTGAGCTGAGCCCCATGTTGGGGCTCAAAGGGTTGCTCAGAAAAGGCAGCATTATAGGAGGAAACTGCCTTACAGTACAGTCTCAGATGAGCCATGATGAGAGTCATGCACCAAACAATTGTGGACTTGGCTGCACTATTTGCACAAAGAGCTTGACACCATGCAAACCCAAAGAGGGTTTGTCAGTGCATACAGTAGGCATGATCTATCACAATGTCCTGATAAGTGTTCTTCAACCTGGAACTACAAAAGACCAGTGCATATTGAGCTAGCTAATCAAGGTTGAATAGGATGGTTAGATCTGATGCATGCATTAGATGAAGCATGGTGAAATCATTGTCTTTTGTGTGCAGAAAGCACTCTGGAATGTGTTGCCATTCAACTAAAGCAAGGTCAGCAGGACCTTGCATTGGGTTGACAAAATTTTGGTATGGTGGCTCCATTATAAGGAGCCACATGATTTGGTTGTAGAAAACTTCACCTATTCAAGACATCTGAAGCTCAGTGATCAGCATATATATAACAATTCTGTTGCAGTGAGGGATGTGTGCATTCATATAATACTTGTAGAGCTTTTCTAGCTCTAATGGGGTGCAGGGGAAACCACAAGGGGCATGCTTGTACATGATCATGCCAGGAATGTTAGTACAATGCCTAGAGGCAAACTTGTATGCCACAGCTCAATTGGCATTGGCATCCATCCACACTGTATTTGTATGGTACAAATAATAGGTGCAGTAGCTGAGTGCTCCAGCACAAATTCATCTGCTTGACATCAAGTGGACCCCACATTTTCACCTCTAAGCCATTGGAGATTCTCCCCAAGAAGTTGTTCTCAGCCCTATATTGAAGGGCTTGTTCTGCTTTGGCAAGATTTGCCTTCTTCTTTGCTATGCACTTATTGCATGCAACACATTGGAAATGGTCAGCAGCCATTTTCCTCTCCTCTCCCTCCTCCTCCTGCTCCAAGCTTGACTCTTCATGATTTCTCTTGTTGAAGAGGGAGACAACTGTTGCTTTGTCTTTTCCAGACATGGTCTTCTTATTCTCAGTTGTCACCTGACCATTATATTGCACTAGGGTGCATGGGTCTGAGGTCCCTGCAGAAAGGATGCAGTTGCAGGAACTGGCTGTCTTACTTTCTCCAGCTAGCAAAGAAGTGCTTCTGGCACTAATAATTCCTGTGCTTGTGGCACAGGCTCCACATATTGCTCTGCTATAGGCCAGTGCACCAATGGCATGGACAGCAGCCCTATCACCACACATACATATGTCAGTACTGATGCAGGTGGCATAATGGCAAAACTTGGTAAAAGAGCTCTTGGCACACACTCTCTATTGAGTGCTCATAGCACCCCTCATTGTCCACCTCCATCTCCTGTGAGTAGAGGGGTGTCTGACAAACAGCTGTTAGTAGCCTGGGTAGGCCATGCCCGCTGGCTAGTATTGGGCATGTGCTGGATATAGCAGCTGCATTTAGTAGTTTTCCTGGTATGAATAAGGTTCTGTCTCAGGAGGTCTCTCCTCTTCACCAGAGCCCTGCAAGCTCTGCTCATGCTTCTTCAAACATGTCAGTAAGGCATGTGTTGAGACTTGGGAAGAAAGAGAGAAAAAAAATCTCCTAACTCTGCTAGTGGTGTAAGCAACTACAAACAGTAGCTACCTGGCTACTGGTGATGATGCCAACTGTGGTTGGGTGTACTAGATGTTATATAATACAACACTGTCTCCAGTGCCTGGCATGCATAATATGTGAGGAGTCTTGACAGAGTCCTGGTATGCTTGAGCAAATGTGATAAGATGACATGCTAGATGATACTGCCTTGGATGCTACATAGCAAGCTGTAAGCACCATAGCTTAGGCAAAGATATCAAAAAGAGAAAAAATAGTACAACAAAATGTGCCTGTAGGTAGTACTGTGAATAACAAAAACAATATAGATGATGCTAGTGCCCAACTTAATAACAAAGTTAGGTCAAGCTAGTGCAATTTGAATGCTGAGTGTAACTGGGTGCTCAATAGGTTATGATTTATTGTTATATACATATGAAGTCGCTATCTTTTATATTATATGCTACTGTATTTTCAAAAATAAATCCATTCATAGTGCTACCAATTAATGCCTTTCCACATAGTTACAGCTAGCAGCAACCTGTCAATAATGACCTGCAGCACATGAATAACAGCAACCAATGACATTACAGCCTATTGGCCATGGCAACTCTAAAACTACTTAGAATTGTATAAGTCTGCTCACTTTTTAATGTAATTCTGATTAGCCAGGCTACTTTGGGATATGGTCCAAAAATCCTTGACAGATGCCATGAGCGCTAATATCAGCACTAAATATTGTATCATTTTCTGATAGGTTAAAATGTTGGGCTTGTGTATATTCTGTCCTCTTGTCATTCATTCTTTATACATCTGATTGAGGTGCCTTGACAAATGGCAGCATCAAATGCTAACCCCTTTCAGAATTGATCAGGGTTTGGTCAGAGTCACTTCTCCACCATTGTGCTAGCATTATGCATTCTGAGCCTTCTAAATCCTTGAAGTTAATGGATCATATGTGCAGAAGGGGTGATAAATGGTGATTGAGACTGATAAGTAAAGCCTGTATTGGAGGCACCAAAGTTACAACTGTATTCTACTGGACTGGGTAGATCTTATGGCATGGTTTTCCTAGAACAGCAGTTCTATGCCCCAATGATGTCTCTAGACATTTTCAAATAAATTGACAATAAGTGGATAGAGCACCTTTTCAGATATGGCACCTCTTTCACAATCTCACAATAGGATGAATAGTAGGAGCTGACAGAAGACAGTTATTATTATCTAATGTTCAAGCATGATGAGGAGAGTACTCTCCTACAAAACTCTGAGGCCAATGGCCTCTATTATCTCATTGGTAAACCCTAATCAGGTCACTCTCTTAAAATGCATATTGACACATGGTATGCTACTAACTGTTGTCTCAGTGATTAATGTCACACTAACTGAGCCTATGTTGGTAGATTTGCCTAATGTCAAGAAGTCAACCACCCCACTAAGGATGGAAGTGGTGCCTCCTCCTCCTGCAATTAACATCACACTGGAGGAAAAGTTAATGGTGATGGTGATGGGCATGGTTGAGGGAGCTGTGTTACATGAGTCATAGATTTTTTTTATTTTAGATAAATTTGGATGTTTACTTAATATGCTCATGCTAATGTGCACTCCCAAAGTAGTGTATTTACAGTGTGGATATGTTTTTCTTTTTTTAAAAAAACTCAATTATATATTTTGACTTTGTGCCATTTTAACTGCTCTGCACATCAGTGCACTAATTTGCTGTAAGAACAAGCATGATATGTATCTACACTATACATTTATGTATGCACTACTTTCTGTGTAGCTAACCTACTGCAGCTATCCAGTGCACATTGGCACCTGATGCCTTGCACTACTTTGCATTCTCATGACTTTACCTTCTACCTTAGATCAAGTATTCAATTTCATTGGAAGGTATGCAACAGATCATCACTGTCAGAGGACTCCTCATTTCTTCTTGCTTTCACTCTTCTTTCCTTCATTCTCCTTTTATTTGTTCCTTTATTTCTGCTGTCATTCTTTTATCTTACTGCTTCTACTCTTTCAATACTATCTATTAGTACTATTCTCAGCCCTTGAGGTGCTCTGGTTCCTTAGCTATCATTCAGACAGGTGTGGGCCCTTCAGTACTGCTTTCAGAATGCTTATATAAGCCAGAGTTTGCCTTTCTGACCTCTAAAGTCTGGAGTTTTCCTGCCCTATTTGTGCACTTGTTTGTTTATGCAATTTTTTAGTTTTTAAAGTTTTATTGTACTGTATAGTCATTTCCCATGCTTCAGAGGCCCCAGAAGCATCCAATCTGGCATAGGGAATCACCAGACTTGTTCTCTTTGGATCTCCCTCTGCCAGATAAGTAGTTATTATGATATTGTCAGTATATACTCTAATACACTTTGGATCTCTCTCTGCCAGCTGTGTGACTGAGCCATAGTCTCCAGAGGTCACTCTTACAATCACACTAGTTACAAGTGTTGACAATGCTATTACCAAACATTAGAGTATAATATAAGACAACATCTTGTATTCACTCTAGTACTAGTCAAATCTAGGATAGCAGTGTGATTTAGCACTGTGTGAGCTACACAAGACAGTTCTAGCTCATAACTACTAGTTACAGCTGACCTCACAGTGGTGTTGTAGCTAGCACTAGTTGCCAGCTCCCTCTCTTATAGCTACTATGCTGCTTGTAGTGGTTAGCAATCTTAAGAGACTGCTTATATTGTATGGCATAAGCCACAAATTCCTCTACATTGTTGACCATAGGAGACAGCTCATTTTTGCATATCAAATAGTAGCACATGTCCACTGGGATACTATTCAAGAACATTTTGAGCATAGTGTACCCATCTAATTACACTGCCATGTTCTGGGCATGGTTGTTCAGGATATCAAAGAACTCGTGAATACTTAGCTTCTTGGTGTATCTAGTAGACTGGAAGTCCTGCTGTGTGTCTTGCAACATGAAGGGGTATATAAAGCAATTGTACAGTCAAGTAAGAACTCTCTTCAACATCTAGTTGTATTGGATCTCATTGATATACAATACTGCTCATCAAAATCAACTTATAGCCTTTCCAGCCAAAAACTTGGGCAGAACAAAAATTTGTTCTCATTTCATATGGTCTTCTCTGTATAAACATACAAGATGGGTGCATACATCCATCACTCAGTCTTCCAGGTCACTAAACTTAGAGACTCCAGAATATGCCCAGATGTGCCTGCTGTTTGCTTTGCATGCCTGTCTGGTCCTACTATTCTAGTTCTGGCTCATATACCTTCCAACCCATTGATAGGACCCCACACAGGCTAGGCACATCAATGGCAGGCTCGGCATCGGGTTTAGAAACCTTGCTGCACTCATGCCGAACTTGATGCATGCGATTTATCCTTTCTAGGCCATTTCCAATGGGCACACATGGCAACCATCAAGATCGATCAGTGATAGTGCTGGCAGCAGCTGGAATGACAGGTGTCATCATGCCATCGGTAAGGTCTTGACAGGTGGTGCTAATTAATCAGCATGTGGCCCAGCTAGCCGGTGACAGCGCTTATGAATTAGGGATAATGCAATAACTTGTGATGGCTGGACTGGTGTTTCACCATGGCGCATGATAATGCTTGGCAACCTCGAGACAGACAGCATGGACAGCAAGCTCGTAATTTCCTTTTATTTAGTTTAATTCATGGCCTTTACTTACATTCTTACCGTTCCCTCCCTGCCTTGGCAACAGCGAACTTTAACTTATTATAAATACTTACCACTTGTCAATAGTTAACACACAGAAGAGAGTACCCCACTTTACACCCCTCAGTTCACCCTATGGTTCAGATTTCTCTTGAGCTGACTAAGTACATAGTCACCAACTGTCTGGACACTCTTAGCCTGCTTGCCACAGTTACACTTATGGAACCTACACACCTAGCACTTATGGCAGGCATCACACAGCTTAGTCATTGCTAAGCCTCTAGTTTCCTTCCCGCGTTCCCTTGCTGCATTTAACCGTGTTCATCCTCCTACCTTTTTAGGCACACTTCATCATTGGCGCAACTTCCTTACCGCATTTCCTTGCCGACTATCATTACCAACTTCCACCCAATCCTGCCGTTTAACTCTTTTTCTGACTTGTTCTCTGGGAACTGCCCAGGACTCCCTCAATCTTAGTATGCCAAACGCATTATTACACAGGTCAGTAGCTGTAAACCGTATCTGCTACTGATCTACTTTTGGGCATCATCACCATACTGACAAGTTAGTGGCTCCTACAGCACCTGTTGGCTGTCTGACCTCATTAGGAGGCCTTTAAATGGGCCAAGCTAGCACAATTTGAACATTGAGTATAACTGGGTGCTCAAAGAGTTACAATTTGTTGCTATGTACATGCAGAGTAGCTATCTTTTATACTATGCACTACTGTATTTTTGAAATAAGTCTATTTGCGGTGCTACCAATTAGCACCTCTCTTCATGGTTACAGTTAACGGCAACCTGTCAACAGCAACCAGCACACATAGAGAATGGTGACCAACAGTGTTATAGCCCATTGGCCATAGTGACTCTAAACTGACTTAAAATTATATGAATCTGCTCACTTTTTAGTGTAATTCTGATTGGCCAGGCCTCTTCAGGGTATGGTAAGAAAATCCTCGACAAATGCCATGAGTTCTAATGTTGGTGCTAAACATTGTATCAATTTTTGATGGGTAAAAATGTCAGGTTAGAATATATCCTGTTCTGTCATTGTTGGTTCTTTAGACTTCTGATTGACGTGCCTTGTCAAATGGCAGCACCTAATGCTAACCCCTTTTTGGAACTGATTGGAGTTTGGTCAGAGTCACCTCCCTGCCATCGTGCTAGCACCATGAGTCTTAAACCTCTTAAATCTTTGAAGTCGATGGATGGTGTATGTTAAAGGATTGAATAGTGGTGGTTGAGACTGATAAGCAACACCTATAGCAGAGCGCTAAGTCCTGAGATATACTGTGTCCAAGAGGATCACTAGAGTCTCCAGTATATCCAGTGTCAGTAGGCCTGCAGTGCCTCTTGATGTGCTCAGTCTGAGTAGAAGCCTATCAGCAAACTCTGTACAACCTCAGAGCCCTTGGTGAAGATGGCAGTGGAGGGTACTCCACTGCAGCTGCAAGAAATGCCTGGTGGTACCCAGTAGACTGAGCAATGGCCAGAGCAAGCAGCAGGCAGCTATAAGGGCCAGTAGGCAGGACGGAATGCCCTGGAGCATAGTGCTGGGAGTGGATGCCCACCCACAAGGCACAGTTGACCCATGACTACCTGTAATGTACCAGAAGGTCAAGGACCTTTGCAGTTCACAGGTAGGATGCTGGGGCTATAGGCAGGTAGTTGGTGAGTACTGACTAAATTGACCCCTATAGCCCAGAGGCAAGCAGGTCCTAAACAAGAGATGCCAGGAGTACACTGGGAAGACCAGGAGATGTTGGATAATGAGGAAGGTGGACACCAAGGGTCCACCTTACAGGTGCAGGTGTTACTGATATGAAACAAGTACCCTTTAATTACAAAGGATACTACTTAGAGATGAGACTGAGCCTGTATGTGTTAAAACATATCCATATGGTATAAGCTAGAGATGAACTTGTACTTCATGAGAATATACTGAAATATATTAACTTTTATATTTATATCCTGGAACTGGAGGCCCAGGCATACTTGCAATGGAAAATGTGGCAAGACTCACTGGCCTTGACTCTGGATGGGGCAAATCTTATTTCCTCAAGTCCAATGGGGCCCTGACTTTTGCCTCACCTGGAGGAAGCCATAAGTAATATTTACGCTTCCCAGCAACCCAGAGAGATGGAGGAACAGTTTGCAGCAAGATTCCATACTTTTCATTGGCAGGAAGTATTTTGAGGTCACACAGGGCAACTTCAGTCCACCATGGAGTCTATGGCTACCATGCCAGGAGTGGACTCATTGGAACCCAAGGTGGAGGAACACATAGAGACATCACAACAGTACGTGTCATATGTTGTACAGAAGCTCACTTTGTGCCATACCATATGTTGATAGGCTTCTACTCAGGCTGAGCATATCAAAGGACATTATGGGCTTACCAACATTTGACATACTAAAAACTCTAGTGATCTTCTAGGACTCAGGAGATCTCTGGCTTTGGTGCCCCATTGCAAACTCTACTTATCAGCCTTATCCAACATTTATCAGTCCTTCAGCACACACTATCTGCTGACTTCAAGGATTTAGAAGGCTTAAGACCCATAGCACTAGCACAACAGTGGGGAGGTAATTCTGATCAAACCCTGATTACTTCTGAAAGGGGTTAGCATTAGGTGCTGCCATTTGATGAGGCACCTCAATCAGAAGTCTAAAGAATCCATGAAGATGGTACAAAATATACTCAAGCCTGACATTTTGACTTATCAGAAGTTGATACAATGTTTAGCACTGACATTAGCACTCATAGCATCTGTTAAGGATTTTCTGACTATACTCCAGAGTGGTCTGGCCAATCAGATTTATATTAAAAGTGAGCAGACTCATACAATTCTAAGTCAATTTAGAATCACTGTGTCTAATGGGCTGTAAAGCCATTAGTCACTGTCATTCATATGCTGCCTGTTGCTGTTGACAGGTCACTGTTGACTAGAACCACAAGAAGAGGCACTAATTGGTAGTGCTGTGAATGGACTCATCTTGGAAATACAGTAGCATATAGTATAAAAGATAGCTACTACACATGTATATAAGAATGAATCGTAACCCTCCTGAGCACCAAGTTACACTCAGTGTTTGAATTATGCTAGCTTGTTCTAACTTTGTCACTAAGTTGGATGCTAGCTTTGTCTTTATCATCTTCATCATTTACAGTGCCACCTATGGGCACATTATGTTGCACTATTCTTTTTCTTCTCAATATCTTTGCCTGAACCTCAGTGCTTACAACTTGCTAGGTAGTGTCAGAGGTGCTATCATCTAGCATGTCAACTAATTACATCTGCTCAAGCACACCAGGACTCTGTCAGGACTCCTTACAACTATGCATGCCAGGCGCTGGAGATGGCATTGTACTGCATAATGTCCAGTGCATCCAATCACAGTTAGCATCAGCAATGTCTCCAGCAGGGTCTACTACACTGTAGTGGAGCAGTCCCCACAGTGCCATAGAATACAGAGCTGCAGACATGTCACAATGTGCTGTATGAAATGGTCCAGTAGATCAATAAAAAACAGGCACACATATGCACATACAGGCCTGGCAGATGCCAGCAGATACTAGTGGACATTAACGTGCATCAGTGGCCACCAGCAGGCATCAGCCCACAAGTGAAACCCTCCTCCATTGACAGATCTCATGGCATGAGTAAACTCTCCTCAAGGTTTCCACTTCTTTCCCCTCTCCCTTCCTCCCTACAACAATCCAAGGCTGCATGCCTTCACTTCCCTCTTTTTCCCACCTCCAATGCCAGTGTACATCCACAAAAGGGCCCTGCAGACCTACACAAGCCTATGCATACTATTAGCAGATATCTACAAAGACTTGCATCAACCCACTCAAACCTATGCAGGCCTACACTAGCCTGCACAGAGCACTAGCAGACATCTGCACAGGCCTACGCAGGCTCACAGAGGCTAGTTGGACCAAAAAGAAGTAACTCTTCATCTTATCCTCATGCCTGTGGAGGGGATCAGATCTCCGGCCTTGAGGAAGCTTCCAGCAACAAAAAGCTTCCAGCAACAAAATGCACTGACAATTTAACCATTGCACCACAGGTCCATTACTAACAAATAGAATCAAAGATCAGATAACACAATGAACAGTCACTCCCCTACATCCCTGCAGGTCCCTGCATGGATATTTAAAGGTGGAAGAGGGGCAGCATACCCCCAAAAGAGTTTTTGTGGCTTGAAAGGGACATTGGCATCAGCTGGCATCTGTCAGAATTTGTTGGCAGCTGTTGGGACCCACTGGCATCCATTGGCATCTGTCAGCAACTCCTGGCATTGCCCAGCATCAGGGCAAGAAAGAAGGAAAGAGAGTGCATGAGCATCTACTGCATAAAGTAGTGTCTGGAGGAGCATGGAGAATGGCAGAAGAGTGATGGAGGTGGAGAGAAAGAGGGAGAAGGGGGAAGGGGAGGAGTGTAAGTGTCAGATGTCAGATCAGAGGAGAGGAAAGAAGCAAGGTGAATATGGTGGACAGGGGTGGCATGTGAGGTAGTGTGGGGAGAAAGAAGGAGAAGAATGGAAGGGGGGTGTGTGAGTGTCCACTGTCAGTGGATGGTAGCTGACATCCAAAGAAATCTTCCTATGTAAAAATGACAAATAATTTAGTAGGGACAGTGCTAGGTTAAAAGAGGAGAAACAAGTCCAGTGGATCTGTGTCCCATCTATGAGCAGATAAATGGATCAAATGAATTTACTGAGATGGTGTCCTTTGATCAATCTATGTGTATATGATAAAGTTGCAACCAGTCCCAGTGGTTCAGTGGAATATTTATCAATTGGTAATCTATATTATGCTAAGTGGTGGGTTCAACTCTTATGCAGTGCATATAATACACTGGTGCAGGCATTTGTGTACCGCCGCAGATTTGACTCCCTTGCTGTGCATTATAATAAGAGCAATATTTATGTATGAACTCTACCATGTTCTGTGGTCAGCAGAATATTGTCAATTTATGTTCCTTCTAGTGCATAATAGGAGGGTTCAACTCCCACTTTGTGTATTCATTGACTAGTGTGTGGTTTTTTGCTGATGTGTCTCATCTCCCATCCATGACAGTGGCATAATAGATCAAAATAGATCAAACAAATTTATTTGGATTTGTCACCGGCAAAATGGGATGGTTAATTTCAACAAAAGTAACCAATGGAAAAGCCATGAATTGTTGTAACTAATGATTAAATTACTTGTCTGATATGTATTCATCCAGATCTATGTAATACATCTGAATAGAAGAGATCCTCATCAAGTAGGTAGTCTTCTGTCAAGAATGCAAAGTCATCTGGTGTATATGGCCCCTGAGGTCTGGTAAGTGTGATGTCTTCATAATTTGCTATCAAAGCATGATGAAGAAGATGGTGAGGATAACTCTGACATGTCAACAGACACATCATTAGTACAATCAGCTGGATTGAAAGATCCAATGGGCCTACATTGACCATGTTGTGCTCTAGAGCAAAATTCTTGTTCTGTTGACATAAATGAACTCTGTTTACCAGTGCCAAATTATAACTCATGTTGTTGATACAATTCATTAATTCTTCTCTTATCCTCACATCAAGTCATATGTGTCTTATATTCCTCCCACTTTCAGACATTGTTACCAGTAGATAGGCTTGGAGAAGGAGATTGTTGCAAAGGGAAAGACTGGGATTGAAGAACTGTTACATCAAATAGTGGTGGAATGTTTTCTTTGTCATTGGCTGCCATGCCTCCATCCATCTCTTCTGCCATCACTTCAAATAGCAGTAGAAGATTTTCTTTGTCATCAGCCACTATATGTCCACCACCACTGACTGCCATGTGTTTGCTGTCACTGGCTGCCATGGTCTCAATCACTGTCAGTTGTTCTGCTCTTTCACCAATAATGAATAGAGGTGGCAAAAAATCATTTTCTGTCTCCTGTTCTGCAGTAATAAACAAAGGAGGCAAAGAATTGTCTTCTGTCTCCTCTTCTGTAGGAATGAACAATGGAGGCAAAGAATTGTCTTCTGTCTCCTCTTTTGCAGAAATAAACAGAGGAGGCAAAGAATCATCATCTGTCTCCTCTGCTGCAGAAATGAACAATGGAGGCAACAATTTGTCTTCCATGTCCTCAACAATAAACAAAGGAGGGATGTCTTCAGTTCTACTCAAGACCTCCAAGTCTGGATCATGAATGGATGGATTGGGAATATCCACCTAGTCATTGTCAGACACCTCCAGCTCCATGAATGTCTAGTGGATATGAGCAGAAGGAAGTTGGGATGCCAGTCCAGGTTTACCTTTACTGTAGAGGTGGCAGAATAGATATTGTGGGTTTGAAAATTCAATATTTGTCAAGGATGGCCATTGGGGAGAGTTGACATCAGGAAGAGTGGTAGGATAATAGGCCATGGAGAGGCAGGTTTGAGGATTAGGTTGCTCACCATCAATACTGTTGGTATGGGACTTGATGCCTGTCAATTGGCCCATCCAAGCAGGATTCATAGACCTGGCAATGGAACTGACAATGGAAGGAGCAACAGACTTGCTGCCAGCAAACAGGTGGATCATATTATTGGCTGTTGGAACATGTTCCATTCTATCCAGTGACTGCCACTTGTCTAGAGCTAGAAGCATTTGCTGGTGGCCAATGGTGGATCTGCTACCTCTAAACACATGGAGCAAATTGTCTGGTAATGGGATGGATACTATTCCATCTGCTGATGGCAATGTCATGGGTGGCCGGCAGTTGCATGCCAAGAAGCTTTCAATAGAAAGAGCTTGCCACATGTGCTGTACTAAACATAGGTGCAAGTACCAGCCCTATTAAAATACGAGCTACGATTCGTGCCTTTGGCACGAATTTCGTAGCTTGTTGGGGGCTTCGCCCCCAAACTCCCCTCAACTAAGCCTCCACCCTAACCTCACTTCGTTCGGTTAGGGCTCCAAGTATGTATAGAGAACTCAG
>QGOA01015665.1:0-11776 GCA_003313075.1 Termitomyces sp. MG16
GGTGCACGCGGTACACTCTTACGATATCACGTAGTGGCCAGTGCCCCATCACATCGTCACATCATCGCCATTCTAACACTCCTCCTTACCGCGTGCTCCATTAGTCGATTCTCCTCCTCACGCATGGATCGTGGCGTTCAGATTAGCCCCAGCAGTTGGCGAAGACGAAGGAACAGGGGTTTAGGCAAGGCTTTTGTAAACATGTCAGCGACATTGTTGCGGGTATTTACGTACTTGATGGTTATTTCGCCCATCCGTGCCCGTTCACGAATAAAGTGGTACTTGATATCGAAGTGTTTTACTCGCGCGTGAGCCGTAGGGTCTTCGGACAAGGAGATGGCCGCTTTGTTGTCGCAGAACAGTGTCGTGGGTTTTTCGGTGAAGTCCCATCCGATCTCGCGCAGTAGCATCCGTAGCCATATGCACTCTTGTGTAGACTTGTAGGCAGACATGTATTCCGCTTCGCAGGACGATGTGGCTACTGTTTTTTGCTTGCGGACCGACTACGATATTGCTCTGGTGCCCAGTGACCAGGTGTAGCCACTCGTGCTTCTCCGTGTGTCGAGGCAGCTTGCCCAGTCGGCATCCGTGAACCCTCTCAATACTATGGAGCTGCCACCCAAACAAAGTTTAAGGTCCTTGGTGCCTTTGAGGTACCTGACTAGGCGTATTCCGGCATTCCAGTGCGTGCGGTCGTAGTTGTCGAGGAACTGAGACAATTGCTGCACGGTGAAGGCAATGTCCGGCCATGTGGCGATGGCGATGTACAACAGACACCCGACCAGCGACCTGTAAGGGAGCTTGGCTATCTCGTCCTTCTGGTCCTGTGTTTGGGTATCTCTGTTTGGTCACCGGAGTTTTGAGCCTGGCTCCATTGGTAAGGAGAGTGGGTGAGCGTCCTTCTGTCCGAATTGAAGTATTACGCGGTTGATGAAGGCAGCTTGTGATAACGTTACCGCTCTCGCCGCTCTGTCCCATTCCACCAACACGCCGACGAGGTGGCGTGGGGTTCCTAAGTCTGAGATCGTCCAGACTTGGCGTAGCTGGCTTTTGAACCGCTCGTTCTCGGCTTTGGAGCTTGCAATTGCGAGAAAATTGTCAATGTGCACGGCGGCGATCACGGTTCCTGTGGGAGATTTCCTGTAATACATGCAGGACTCACATGGTAATCTCGTAAATCCCCATCCTAGCATCCTGTCATTTAGGGTCTGATTCCAGATGCGCCCTGCTTGCTTCATTCCGTACAGCCCTCGCACTATTTCGCATACCCAGTCCTCTCTTCCGGGTTCTTCGAAACCTTCAGGTTGTTCCATGTACTGGACCTCGTCATCGGAGAGTAGGCCGTATAAGAACACCGTCTTGATATCGATCTGCGTTGCATCCCATCCTTCCGATGCTGCAATGTGCAACAGGATTTGCCAGGACTCCATGCGTGCTGTTGGGGACGTGGTTTTATTGTAATCTTTCCCATAGATCTGCTTGTAGCCTTTGAACACCAGGCGTACCTTATACCTTACAGGTTTACCGTGTTCGTCCCTCTTTATCTTGAAGACTGGTCGCCCTTTTCTGACTTTCTGTCCTCATGGCACATTGCACCGCGGTATTAGTCGGAATACCCCCATTTCTCGTAGCGACTTCATTTCTTCGCAGTAGCCTTCTTCCCATTTTGCAGCGTCCGGACTTCTCTTTGCCTCTTCCCAACTCCTGGGCTCCTCCTCAACACTGGCAGGCAGTGGGTCGATGTCGTTGTACTGTGTCAGCATTGCCGCCAATATCCGATCATGGTCTATGTCGAACTCAGGGTCTGTGGGCGCCGGCACCTGTTCGTCGATCATCTGTTCCCACAGTTGGTTCGCCATGCTCGGCTGTTGCGCTGTTGCTCGCTTCTCAGCCCTCTGATCCCTTTGTCGTTGTCCGCTCGCCTTGGATTCCTCCACTGCTTTCTCCAGCCAAGTAGGGTGTCGTGCCCCTTCACCTACAGCCTTCTCGGTGGGTTGTCTTGCACGTGTGGACCTTCGAGGTTGGGCATCATTGAGTGCGGGTGGATTTTTGTCGCTCACAGTTTGTTGTGTAGCTATCGTCGGTTCGATGATGTCGAATCCGCTGAGGTCGTCGTCTGTATCCAGTGGTGTGAGGGATGCCGATTCGTCGAGTTCCTGGAGCGAAGGGATCGGGGGCTGGCGGCGTATGTCGGTTGCCCGCGAGTTTGTGCTTTCAGTGCATGTTTCGTGGCGCTCGATGAATTTAACGTGGTACGATTGATACACCTTCTTCTCTTTCTTGTTCCAGCACCGATACATTTTTGAGTTGTGTCCATATCCGATCAGTACGCACTCAATGGATTGCGAGCCTATTTTCGGGTTGTGACCTTGGATCAGAACATACGCTTGGCAGCCGATTTCTCGCATATAAGAGTAATCGGGGGTGCGTCCATGCCACTTCTCATAGGGTGTTGTGCCGTTTAGTGACTTTGTTGGCGTTCTTGCATGAAGGTGAGCAGCCGTAAGGTAAAATTCGTCCCATAGATACTCTGGGCAGCCTGAGTCAAGCCTTATTGTTCTTGCTTTGCCCATCAGCGTCCGATGCATGCATTCAACTCTGCCTATCTGGGCTGACGTGTAAGGTGCGCTACGTTCGCTTGATACCCCTCTCATCATCAGCCATGTCGACATGTCCCTACCAGTGAGCTCTCCATCAAATCCCGTACGGTACTTGCTGACCTTTAGCCCAGTTTCGTTTTCGCGTGCTAGTTCCCATCCCTTTAAAGCAGACATTGCTTCGTCTTTAGTTTTGAGGGGAATAGACCAAGGCATGTTCGTGTAATCATCTACTATGTCTAGTACATAGTGATTGCCTGAACGTGAGCGTACATTTACGGGTCCCATTAAGTCCAACCATACAATCTCCAGCTTGCGCATTGCCCTGTGCCCCTCCTGTCTAATTTTCAGGACAGGTGTTTTGGTCTGTTTTCCCAAAATGCAAATGTCACATTTCGGTGGGGGGTCGTGGGATGATAGCAGCGCACCTTTGATCCTGTGATCTTGGGCTAGTTGGAAGATTGCTTGATAGTTGGCGTGACCAAGGCGACGGTGCCAGGTCACTATATCGGGTTGTCCGTGTGCTGTGAACACGTGTTCCGCTACTGCGCTAGTGAGGTCGATGGAGTAGAGCTTTTTTGTTCCCATGAGGGGGCCTTTGGCTATGACGGCGTTGGTGGTTGCATTAGCGATGTGAACTTCTTTGTTGTCAAAACGTGTGTATGTATCGTTTTCGAGGGACATCCTGCTGACAGAGATGAGGCGAACTGTCGAATCGGGAACGTAAAGGGCGTTCTGCAGGGTGAGAGTGGCTTTCTCCGCTGTGCGTAGATGTATGCAACCTATGCCCCGGGCTGATATCTTGGAACCTTCCATGCCTCTGATGGCTTTTGGCGTAATGGGCTGGAGTGTTAGGAAGTCCGTTTTATAAGGGGATATGTGGACGGTGGCGCCGGAGTCCACGAAGAAGGGGCATTCTGCGGTAGCGATGAGTGCTGTGTCAGAATCTTGATTGAGTGGTGCGATTTTCACGTGGCTGAGTTGACTGGGCTCACGACTGTTGCTGGTCCAGTCGATCGAAGTTTCCAGCTCGTTCTCCTCCTTGACAATCACCATCCACCCCTCCTATTCATCATTGTCAGCGCGCTCAGGTACCCTATCGGTCACAAGGCCTGCAAAAGCCGTTCCAGGCGCGGAGTCGTCACTTAGTGTCTGGAGTTTCTGGAGGTCATCAGATTCCACCAGATACACCTTGCCCTTCGGCCCGGTGAGCTGTGTATACGTCTTTGTAGCACCAACAGAACTCTTCCCTTTCGCAGGTGGGGCGGCCCCGGCAGCACGCGCGGCGGCCTTAGCAGCTTCGAACCCTTCCTTTGCCATGGCACCCCCTGGGTGTGCGCAAAACGGTGCCTCGTGTCCACCGCACGACCTGCCATGCGTGGCGCAAGTTGTGCAACACTTCGCGCCAGCATGGTGCGTGTGGCCCGGGAGCCATGGCTTCGACGATCGAGGGCAGCCGCGTGCAGTAGTGGCGAGGGCCGTGTCGGTGGCTGTAGGGTTGCTCGAGGCTTTTAGCGTGGTGAGATTCTGAACCGTCTCCATCAGCTTTTGAACGTTGTCTGACTTGTACGGCGCGCTCGCCGTGGCGTCGGCGAGGCCTCTAGAGATTTGGGCCTGGAGGGGCTCGTATTGGGGGCTGCTGAGGCTGTTAAGCAAGACGACGCATTTGAAGAGGTCCTTGTCCAGTGCCTGTATCGTGAATATGCGATTGACGATGTCACAGATCCACGCGGCGGTCTCTGTCAGGGGTTTGCTTGGCGAGCACTGGATGCGGAGCACCTCCTGGATAAGGGAGACCATGCGGATGGGGCCTTCGCCTTCAACTCTTGCTTTTACAGCGGCATAGAGGCTGGCAGCCGTCATGGTCTCGTCCAGTCCGTCGTACTCAGCATCATCCAATGCAGTGAAGATGACCGCCCGCGCCAAGTCGTCATTTGCCGTCCAGTTCTGGTGTGCGTTGGGTTCGGTACTGGCTTTGGGTACAGGTGTAAAAGGCTGGAAGACATAAAACTTTAGCCCAAGCAGGGAGAGATGGATCTCGAGGGCCCTGGACCATCTGGAGAAGTTGGCTGTGGAGGAGTTGCGGTTGAATTTCTCGTGCTTCCAATCCGCACCACGGATGGAGATCACACGAACGGAGGGGGCAATAGAATCGTTTGACATAACGATGGCAGCTGAGGCGGTAAGCGGCAGGGGCAAAGGTGGTACTTCCTTATTGTTATCAGAACAATAGGGATCTCCTCCTTAGTCGAGATCAAGACAGGGGCAGGGGCGAGTAGTGCAGACGGGGTCACTGACATGGTCAGGGTCAGAACAGGGATGTCGAAGTTAAGGTTCCAACGAGCAGTACGACGAGTAGCTTGCTCAGTATAAGCCCATAACCTGTTGGAATCCTATCCGATAGCAGCAATACACTGGGTGTATCAAGTACCTAGACAATACGCGTAAGTGTGATTATCCTCAGAGACGTATAAACGAGACTATATTTTATGTACCTAGACAATACGCGTAAGTGTGATTATCTAGGTAGTTCTAGTTAGTTCGTGTCTTTATATGAATATATCTATGTGACGTACCCTCAGAGACGTATAAACGAGACTGAGGGTACTGCAGTTACTAGCTGGAATATATATGATACTTTCGGACAAAGCAGTCAATGTTTCGACGTCCCTGGCCAAGGCGACAAAGCTGCCATGGCCAGGGTGCACGCGGTACACTCTTACGATATCACGTAGTGGCCAGTGCCCCATCACATCGTCACATCATCACCATTCTAACAGAGGTCGTACCCGATCCCCTTGGATCAAGAAGTCAGATGCCATCTCAAGCTAGGGGGATGAAGAGCAGCATTCACAATATCATCTAATCCAGGGCGCTTCAAAAACAGTCACTGATAAGATTAACATGCCCCTTTTGGTGCTTCCCGGCTAGATCTACTTTTACTCGAGGTCAGATTTCAGAGTCCACCGCGGTCTGCATTCGTAAGGAATTTAGACCTTCCTTCTCGGTTTTCCTTCTCGAGTTTGTGATTCCTCAATCATGACCCATCCACAACTGAGTAAAACGTTTGTAGTCCGTGATAAAAAGGATCGGGAAGATAGAGACAAGGGGACGAAAACTTTGTGTTGGACTATATGGCCACCGTCGCCTTGCACCCATATCGCATATGGCCACCGTCACCTCGCACCTCGTCACACATATCACATCATCTCCTTTGTACGCCTTACTTCTTTGACCTTTCTTCATTCCTTTGTTCCATACTTACATATAAATATCACTACATGCATAGACGCACCCTCAGTCACTTATTCTGGACTGAGGGTACGTCAACATACATACTTACAGTTTATTGAACTTTCTAACGTCGTACCATTAGATTCACATGCTTGCGAATATATTAGGTACGACATAATGCACAGTTACTTATTCTGGACTGGAGAGATTCACATACTTACGAACATATTAGACTTATATTGGGTAACGAGTTCTAACATTACTTACTGTAAACATATCGGTGGCTGACTTCGTCGTAACACTGAGTACTTACTTTGAATAGCTCAACCTTTCACAGTAGTGCAACAAGAAGCAAAAACGTTTATCATCAACCCTGTCGAATTAATTACCCGAACCAAATTTGGATATCAACACACCAGCTGCAGATGCTTGTCAAGAAACCTGATGTTTGACTCCGGATCGAGCTACTCTTGTATTGACCAGTACGTCTCATCTTATTTCTATCTCTAAATAACGTCATATGTCTCTACTGTATTTGTATCTGGGCAGAGACGACAGGAAGTTCGGATTATCCTTCGATTTCGCAATTCAGGATTGACTGCGAATATGTTACGACAATGCTCCTGTGGCTGACTTGGACATAGGCGCTGGGAAGACCTGAAGAACAGTTGGCTGGTGTTCTGAACGATCAAGGTTCAGCCTTGCCATCCTCGCGCCCCCCATTTGTAGTTCGTATTCTTGAAACACCTATGTACATCATTTCAATCGAAATGAGCCATCGTGAGAAGAAACACAGCGAAAACCGCGGATCCAGGGTCTGCTTTCATTCAGCCTGGTCGGAACCATGAAACCGTCCGTTGTTAGGGGAGATGCTCCAGGTTCTATTTCTATCTAAATTGCACATCGGCGTTAGCAGACAAAAAGAGTTTGAGCTTTTGCAGAATGTAGAGGTTAAGAAGGTTGAGGATTAGGTTAGCAGGTGAGTGGTACAACTTGGAGAACTTTTGTATTGAGATCTTGACAAAAAGCACAAGCGAGATTATAGCGAGTTGTACCGGAAGCGGTGGTTGGATCAAGTTGATGATCATCAATAATGTCAAAAGTATCGACCTCCTGAAGTGTGATCACTGATATTCACAACAAAGTCAAAGACTGGGATTATATTAAATTACTCGTATGTTCTGGACTCTGGCTGAGTATTTGTCCTTCTACCATCTTTCTGCAAAACTTCCTTGTACACAATGGATGAACTCCTCAGACCCAGAACTGTAGACGTCTCCAGAACGCTTGGTATTGTCGAGATTGGAGTCTTCATCTCTATTTTCCTATTCGGAGTAGTAACTGTCCAAACCTTCATATACTATAGGTGAACCTTTGACCGTTCGTTGGTAACAGAGGAATTGATGGTTGAGCCATACGACAGAAAGTTTTACAACGACAGATCATTCTTGAAAGCCTTTGTAAGTTTCCCCGTGCCTCCACATAGGATTGAAATCTCAGGGACACAATGGACAGGTCGGCGCAATATGGTCAGCTCGATAGGCCAATTTAAGCTTGGACACTTATGTTTCTTTGGACAGGATCATGGAACTCGTTTATGCAATCGTGATCACCAATGTTATTTACAACGTGAGCTGAAGCACTAATAAGCAGTTTCCTTCTGACTTTGGTACAACAGGACTCAGTCATGAATTATGGAAATTCTGATCCACTCATTGCGCTTCCAACGTCGGGGGATATATCCGTCTTCCTGACTGGGATTATTTGTACCGCGGTCCAAGTGATAATTGTCCTCGATCCTAAATCTCAAATCTTGACTTATATCCCCTCAGGCATACTTTGTTTATCGCATCCGCGTATTATCTTCCAAGTGGCTCTTCCCATGTGTCTTATGGTTTTTATGCCTCCTCCGCTTCATCGCTACCCTGGGTCTTGGATCTGTTTTCCATGGTACACCAAATATTCTTGTCATCAAGGACAAATGGCGGTGGATGTTCGTCGCATCATTCACATTCACCGAAGTCACCGACGTTCTGATCACCGCATCGTTGTGTTATTACTTGTGGCCTCACCGTGACATAAGTGAGAGGTGCGTGTATTACCTTGTGTCGGCATTCCTGCAGTGCAGCACCGAGAAACATATTCAGGGCAAGGGTAATGGTTGATAAACTCATCGCATGGACGATTCGTGAGTGAAAAACGTGCGTTCAAGATATAAGAGGACCTGACTCGTCATTTTAACCTCTTGAAGAAGCAGGATTGATAACAAGGTAAGCCTGAGAGTGTTCTTAAGTGGCATAACATCCTGGCTGATATCGATTCAGTATTGCGGAGACAATCCAGCTGATCTTGGTGAGGAATTGTGTCACAACTTTCCACTTGTATTGGAAATCATTATTCTTCTATAGTACATGGCGGAAAAAAATCTTGCTTGGGCAGCAGTCCTCTTGATACTTCCTCTACGTAGGTTGTCTCTATCTCAGTAAGCTTCTTTAGAGGCCTGACGACCTGAGAAGTATCTTCCAACTCTCTCATGGCATCGTATGTACTTTCGGTAAATTATTGGTTATCATCAACCTTATCGCTGAAATATTAGACTCAACGCTCGAGCAAATCTGCGCAGTACAAACGAGACAAATGAACTGAAGTTCAATTCGAACCTGAACATGGAACAGTCAACGGTGCGCGGGGTAGATTTGTCCGGAGGAGGCATTGTCTTATCTTTGCTCTTTAATAGCATCCAACTGAGATAAATCTCGCGATGATAACTATTGCAGAGCAGCACAACATCGACGCAGAAGTAGGCAAGCCTCATGGGCCGAATTTTGTGTGAAAATAGTGTTAAGGTATATGAAGTCTCTGCACGTAGCGCCCTTCAAGACTAGTTGTATACACCAAAGCTCACAGACAGCGTGATGAGCCAGTCGAACCTGTCTGTAGAGCGAAAGTGTTTAATTTTTGATATTGGATGCTATGATAACTCTTCACTGTTAATGTAAAACTGCCGCCAAAACGAATGAGCGATAGAACCAAAGAAACATATGTACAACTGATGCGAGAGCCTGTATGCGGATACGAAGAAAGTCTGTCACTCCTCAGTGCTTGCTCAAAACCCCCCAAAACATCAGTATTACCTGAACCACTTTGAAAACTACACTCATAGCAAGAGTGTAAGACTTGGGTTGAGCGTTATCCTATTTGACTCATGTCACTGTCGTGTAGTTGTACAAAGGTGGTCGTATGTGCAATCCCCAGAACTTTGATAGTTGTCGGCTCACGATAGCAGTTATACTCTTAGACCAACTCACCTTAAAAAATGCCTACAGACGAGTATTGCTGTTATGAATCGATTGCGCATCACGTAAGACGATATTCACCAAAGTTTTCAGTAAAATGTGGTCGTAATATGTTCTCCAGTGAAGTCTACACCTGATGTATCAAGAGACCAAACGGTATCAGAGAATTGGCAAATTTTGAAAGGTTATCAAAACATCTTTATCTCCACCAGATGACAGGAGAATAAGTCAAATGTGCTTCAGACAGTACTACTGATGATGCTTGAAATTGAAGACATGAAACAAACGATGGCTGACGCGGACTGTCTTGAATTTATTTCTGTTTCCTCAGGCTTTACGAGAGGGGTTTTTGCCTCCGCGTACATAAATAGAGAGAAGTTGTGCCGTATCATCACGAACAAGCCATCTACTGTTGCCGAACGTCAGATTGCGCCACGAGAGCCAAGAGGTGATACAATAATGATAACTGCAAGCAGATGATCTGACTGTGAGAAGTTGCGAGTCTATCCTTAGCGTAAGTGTAATCTCCTGATCAACATCGCGGGAGATAGGGTTCAAAGGAGTCACGTCAGTAGTTTATTGTTTTCTGAAGCTTATGCCGCATGCTTATGACGATTATTTACCTTTGAGTTTTGCGGATCTATGTAGTTCCTTCTCGGCCGAATGGATCATCTGCCTGATCCGTCGAATATGTCACTAGAAGAACTGCAATCTGGACCGAGATGACGCTTGTTGAATAGTCGCAGTTCTCACAATACAAGTTCCTATGCTGCATCCTCGTAGAGTGTGAGACCGTTGGTTTATTCTATGATCGTTGTCATTCGGCCCTTGTTTTTTCTGGTCCTCTACCCTGGTCTTGATCAGAAGGTTCCAGGTGATATTTAGTTGACGGTACAAAGTAAGGATTACAGAGACCATTTCTCCAGTTGGGACAGTGTACTATTCTGCAGTCTTTAAGGTATGAATTCAACCCTGCCTACTTTGGGCTGAATTTGAATCTTCACCACATGATTAGTGTTTTGCCAGGCCCGGCTTCAAGCCCCCAGCCGGGCCAAGCCGGGCCCGTTTGAGCCGGGCCCAGCCGGGCCAGAGGAGACGGCCTGGTAACGGCTTTGGCCCGGCTCAGAATGGTGGAAAGCCCTGAGCCGGTGGCTCAGGCCGCGGCTTTGGGAGCTTACAGATACAAACAGTGATGTAATATTTTTTGATGGGCACTCAGTGTTATGGCAACCTCGACGTGGATGACTTCGATTTAAGGTCTGGCTCTGCTAATGGATGACACCGTAGCCATCCATCCTAAGCAAAAAATGGGTATTACTTAAAACATAGTTTTTTTGCCATCTATTTTTTCTTTTGACCGTCGTCAGGGCATGAAAATGCCGACCATTGCTGAGATTCAGTAAATTGCTAAATTCGTCAATTGGCTCTGTCTAATGCACTTTATCTCTTAGGGAATCTGATGCAACTTGTAATATCCACACACGACCAGCCCGCCGTACTGTTCCAGCAGCCAAGCTAACGGATAAAAACAATCTTGAACAGCCAAAGCTTCTTTTTCAGCGCAAGGCTGTCGACGCGTATCACGAGCAACAGGCTCATAATGGTGCTTCCTCAATTCAAAAGGAGCGTGCAGTGTCTGATGATATGGAATCTGGAGCTATCAATGGGAATAACTCTCCAAAGGGCAAGTCTTTTTATTTGCACATGGCCAATCTTTTACTTGGTGGACTAATTTTGACACTCAAGGAGGCGAACAAGATTTGGCATTTGATACATCAGGGACGTCTGGCTGTAAACGTCCTATTGTTCTAGATGGCAATGATGAGGACGAAGAACATCATACTCCTGGTAACTATGTTTATTTCTATCAATGCATTCGGAACTGAGTTTTTGATTACAGTAAAGAAGACTCGTGTCTTGCTTGGGAATCCAACAGTTGTCGATAATAATGGATTCTTGGTTGATATTAACGTTCAGTCAATTGACAAGGAAATTGCTGAGCCACGTGAGGACAAGCGCCGTGATATTGACCATTTCTTTCATCCGTCAGTCACAAAAATAGTCAACCAAAAGGAGAAGAAATATTGTACATGCAAAATTTGCCCGTGAAGAACTATTCTAATCAATGTCTTTATGACTGATTTTCATTGATTGTATCTAGCCACAAACAAAGCATCGTTAATGAGGTTACAACCTTACGACGCCATCTTGAAGCACACCATTCCGTATGCCAGTTGTTAAACTTTCTTCTTGTTATTCTAATCATTTTTAGGGAAAGTACCGTAAGTGGACGCAGGAAAACAAATTAGAATCAAAACTCCCAGGAGACGTCAAGAAACGCAAGGCTGAGGCTGAGCGTGTAATGCGAACACTGAACAGTGATCTCAAAGAGAAGAAGATCAAAGAGCGAGTGATCAAGTATACCCATAAAGAGTTTCGTCAAGTAGCAATTCAGTGGCTTGCCGCTACCGATCAGGTATGACATTTTCCTGCAATTCAGGTACTTTCCACATCTAATACTGCTATTAAGCCAATTTCAGCCCTCGAACACCCAAAATTTAAGGAAATGATTAATGTCGCTTTACGTGCAACAGAAGGAGTCATGATTCCTGGTCAAAAGTCAATGCGAGCAGCTATTAAACAGTCATT
>QGOA01015672.1:0-12330 GCA_003313075.1 Termitomyces sp. MG16
TTCGATAATTACTGGCCTTGCATCGGTCGGCCTTCCACTGAACAGGGGGCTCCTCCTTCTTGCTGAAATGAGCACTAAAGGAGCTCTTACGACCGGCGTATACACCGAACAAGCAGTACGTATGGCTCGAGCACGACGTGATTTCGTCATCGGCTTCATCGCACAACACCGGATGGAAGGCGTTGGTATTAAAGGAGAGGCTGGTGAGGCTGAAGACTTTCTCATCTTGGCACCGGGTGTTGCTCTTCACACAGAAGGTGACGCCATGGGTCAACAGTACAGAACTCCCAAAGAGGTTGTTTTGGATTCTGGATGTGATGTGATCATTGTTGGGCGAGGCATCTACGGCAGCGACCCAAGTTTGACGAAAGAAATTGCCAGTCGGGCTCAGGAATACCAGGCGGCAGGATGGGAAGCGTATCTCCGCCGTTTGCAAACATCATGAGTGTCACAAGATACAATGAGCACAAAAAATAGATTAGGCAATACAATTATGTCTAGACACCGTAGATTATGTGTTAATCTATGTCGTAGCAGTCCCCAGGTATTATAATCAGTCCGAAGTAGAAGGTCCAGCAGTACCTGGTATCGTCATATGTTCATCTATTTTTATCTCAGGCTCCTCAAGCCCTTCTGATAGATTTGTCATTTTTCTCGTATATCGTCGTCGGGGCGGATATTCAGTCTTTTGTTGAGAGATGACATTGTCGCTCGCAGCGAGGGCTGCTCGTAGCCGCTCCTCGACTTCTGCCACTCTTTTCGTCTTCTGGCCTCCTCGCCATACCAGGAAAGCAGCAGCAATTCCGGAGAGGAACCCGCAGGGAATGAGTATACCAGTACTCCACGCGGGACGCTCAAAACTATTGAGCATGAAAAATTCATAAGTGGTTGATTCACACAACGGCAACATACCGGTCCAGACCCCACATTGTACCGCAAAGTATCACCTAAATCTTGGAGGTCAACTTCATCATGAAGGTGACGTATCCAAGATTATACCTGGAAACAAGAATTCGCGTCGTTCAGTAAACATATCGTAAGAGCCAGGCTATTAGGATTAGTTTTGGTAAATCGTGAAATAGTTGTCGCATTGTTCATGACATACTTGATAGGAAATGCCTAGACAAGGATGGAGCGAAAAAAAGTCACCTTTTGTGTTATGATACAGGGGTAAAATTATACTTACTCTATGTGTCTCTGTCCCATGAGGTCGATACCAAGTTTGTGAACATCTGAACTTACGCTGTTCTGAAGGATCAAGTCAGGATAATTAGTCAAAAGAGAAGAGCACAGTACGAACGGCGGTATAAAAACCTCTCTTCTTTTTCGGTGAGAACGTGAACATAATTGGGATCATATTTAGGATCAGGTAGATCGTCTTCATCGAATAATAGTGGTATTTCGGCCTTTAATCGGAGCCTCCGAGTCTTGCGCTTGTAATGCCATATCCAAAGGATGCCTAGGTAAGACACTCGTTAGATTCCAGACAAAGCGAAAAGCAAAAGGACAAGCGTACGATATGTATCCAAGGCCCTAAATGGTATCAAGCCGATACCAGTGATAGTGAAAAGACCTAGAGTATTGTGAAGAAAGGAAACACGCTTAACTCAGCATCCCTACCGTTGACAACCTGCGAAGATACCTCGACCCAGAATCCTTGTGTGTCGTCGTTGTGGAAGTTGATGAACTTGCAGAGGAAGAAGACAATGGCAGCGCCCCAAAAAACTAACTCGAAGTTTGACAAACTTCATACAATGCAAGCAAAGTTTATCTCACCTACACAAAAGCCATAAATAGCTGTAAGGACCTCATGAAATAGTTCAGTTTAAAGGGCAACATGTGGTTACTGAGCACCTACACCCATGGCTACAGAAAATCAGGTATAATGTATGTAGAAGAGAAAAGAGAAGACTTTACGTGTTTTCAAGAACGACCAGACTCCCAACATTGTGCGTCTGATTCTTGACGGATTTCTAAGAACATCATCAACATGCCGATCTAAAGAGTCATGGAGTTGGTTGTCAGAGCGCCTCCCCCCTCCCATTTCCAGAGTCCCTTCTGTTGGATACGGTGGGTCATTGATTTCGACCACTGGTTTGCGAGAATACCAAAAGTTTGGTGGTCTAATGCAGATCATAACAATCGTAAGTGAGATTAACACTGCAAGAACCGTACATTAGAAGGGTGTTTGCAGCGTTAGCCAAGCTAGATACTGTTCCGATTTGGGGGTCTGACAATGACTTGAGATCCTAAGGGAAAAGCAAAACCCTGAAACATACCAATGACATCTAGATGGTCAACTATTTCATCATGGTGCAAATCCAGTGCAGAGTAACCATCCTCAGAGTCAACAACACTAGTTGTGCTTCCAGTAGGTCCAAGGGTCCCATTTGGATAGACAACTACTTCTGACCGAGGGGACTCATAAGCAGATCTGGCGTCGCGAGGTGGCAGTAGCGGCGAGGATGTTCGAAACCCGGGTTCATTGCGACTGTCGGAAGTGGGGCTGTGTCGCCTTAAGCTTCCAGCAATGTAAGATGTAATTCGACTGCTTGTTGTACCAGAACGTGGGCGAGTCGGACGCGGCTGATGTTCAGATTCGTACTCTTGCTGAGGAACATCGGGACGCAACGAAGGCATAGATCGACGCAGCATTCGAGGTGAGCTCGGACTAGTACTTGGTATGCTAGCTGGCGCATTTTGAATCAATAAACTTGTCAAAGGTTTGACCTTCGGAGGTGTGGTAGGCGAGCCGCGAAGAGAGGAGTAGGCCGAACCTCTAAGTCTAACAGACGGCATCGTCAAAAGCTAGGTCCAGCCTGAGTGACAAGGGAAGTCGACGACAGGACACTGGCTAGCTTGCTGGCCAACACTATGGACGACGTTGAGCCGGTGCGGAGTAGTGCAACCGTTCCAAAATTAAGCAAAGCAGCTCCGAGTTGAATTGAACATGTCCGACTAAGTACAAGAAACCCTGACAAGCCAATTATGTACTCTTACATAAATGAGAATGGTAGTATAATACAATAAAATAATGAACCTTTAACTTTAAATATACCAATAAATCTAGGATGTTCTTAATCTTAGCCTCCGAAATATGTTACTCTGACCGATGGATAGTCGATGAAGACTTAAATTGACAACTTAGCCACATGACGCTTGCGAACGATGATAAATCTTACCACAGAACCTCCTTTGGTTGCCCCACGTTTGAAGAGGCTCATCATTCGTGCCTGCCCAGTTTTCGACCTAGTCGGCTTCTCAACCTCTACAGCAGATACCGATCTCTGTACGAAAGATTCTGGCTCATCTGAGAAAGGCATTGATGTTATGGGCGGTGTAGGCTCCAAATTTCGTGAAGAAACTATTCGCCGCCCTTGAGATGGCGACTTTGATTTGCCCCTCGATTGAGGACTGACGAGTCTTGAGTCATCGTCTTCACAGAGCACTCGTGCACGACTCAGCTTCGTAGGCGGACCTATGACATCGAAGGGCGTGATTGTTTTAGACGAAGATGGTTTCCACTTTGTCTTCGAAATCAACTCTCGAGCCACAGGGAGAACGGGCAGCAGCGGCTGATGGAAAGCCATTTTGACCCATCCTCTCCAGCTTGTGTTAGAAGGAATGAACTGGTTTACCAGTTCCTCAAACTGAAAATTCTAGTGTCAGTGAACTCAAAATGGAAGAGCGCAGTAAGTACGTACGCTCCAAGTTTGATTTCGATACTCAAGGTCTCGAGTCTTGATTCGTGCCTCGTGACACTCGAACGACCCCTCTTTGACAATGCTTAGCAGTAGGTTCATGCTTCACATGTGTTATCAGAGTGCACACGAAGGTTAAGCGTAAATATTACCTCGAAATTTTAACAAGAACAAAGCTTCTTTGCGAGGTACGCGTCTTCATCTCAGCAGCATCATTCCTTTTGCTTATTTTGTTCTTATCACCTTCCTTATCTCCCAGAAGCGACACCTTGAAAAGTGAGTCTGACGAAGGAATCTTCTTCAGAGTCGGTACAGTTGATGTGTCCTTACAGCTCCCCCTAAGGTCAGAGAAAGATCTCGACGTGCCCAATTTGCGTAGGGAGGGCATCAACTGCTCTTTAGTCATTTCATCTGTTGACTTGAGTCCATGGAGTGCTCGCGGGGAATCGATTGACATCCGCTTATCAATTAATGGTTGGTCTGCCTCCTCGTTTGCAACATGTCTGTATTTCCTGGCAGGCCACATATATTCCATTATGCGTCGGCCAACTCTTGCATCGATCTGAAGCCTAATCGGATGTAGCGACATTTCGAACGATTCATAGATAATGATACCACCAACAGGGGCTAATTCTGTCCAGCTGGCAATCAAAAAAAGGCCTCTCTGTAGAATAAACGTGAGAACAACGATAAAATTGCTATATCAAGTTACACGCCTTCAGAAGAGGATGATTTGCAGGTTCTTCGTATTTAGAAACAATCTCCGGCCAGATTGCGTATCTTGACCCGTCAAATGCCGTAAGATTGCGCACAGAAAGGTCATTGCTAATGGAACTATCCCGGCGATTTAGCCAATTGAAATTAATGCTTTGGACGACAAGTTTGGCAAGAAGTTCTCGTCTATCGTCCAACATCTTCCAGGATATCTCGTCGGAGGACGCGTGCAACAGAACGGCAGATTTTCGGTCTGAATGGTCATCGTGGCGATCTTGAGCTAACTTGATGGCATCAAAGAGCAAGTTCAGCTCTTCGCAGAGAAGAAAGACGTGAGCTTTAAGCTTGAGCAACTCCAGCTGTCCCTCCTTCTTCTCAAGCCTGCGACTGTGATTATATTCTGCAGCTTTCTGCGCTTCATGGGCTTCTCCCAAGCGTGCTTGCAGGTTTGCAACGACCCTGGCTGCAGATACGAGGTCTGTGAAGTCATATGTGAACAACAAGGTTTCAAGTTTTTCCAACCGAGTTTTATGAGCAGCATCTGAAAAGAGTAGCAATTGAGTGATGACGTGTGAGATAGCCTTGAAATGTTTGTCGCTTGCAGAAACCGTGAAACGAGGGATGTGTACTCGAATGAGATCCTGTGAGACGGATTAGTTGTACTGAAACACAGTTTGGCACATACGCACGGTCTCATCCTGTAGGTGACGATCCCGAACCGAGTGGCTCGAGCCGCAGGACGCCCTTGTCACAGAGGTGACATTGTTTCGTAGACGCAAACGATTGAATTTATCATAGCGGAAGACTGCGTCTGTTTGTGGCACTAATTGATCAAAAGCAGAGGATTCGCAACGAGGATCGATAAGCACTTCGTAAGGGACGCAGAGACTGTCTCTAGCAACCAGACTAGTGGGCGCAAATGTCTGAAGTCCAGATAATGATGTATCGCTCCTGATTTGCAACGGTTGAGACAAGGTTTGCCATAAGAAAGTCATTCGCACCTAGACATGATTTTCCCGCTGACAGGATCATTGACATTGTTGTTGTCCATAATAGCGAAAACTTGAAGCCTCGCTTGAACTGCAGCAAGGATTATAGAATCTTTAGGGTCTTCGCCCCGCATGACAATTTGGGGTTTTAAAAGAAGACAAAAATGACTCTTGCGCAAAGAGACACCCTCAGACCAGCCATCGAGAGCGTTAAACTTCTCTGGAGGTCTGTCAATTCTGTCCTGAGTCGATACCTCTACGGATGGTCTCCCAAGGTCGCCTTTGAAAATCTTCCTGAGGGCAGAAGCTGCCATTTGAGCAGCATCAGTACCTTCCCATCTCCTCTCTTGACTCTCCTCAGTATCACTGTCATCGTCCAGAGCAGCTTCCGCCTGATCACGGATGAACTTAACAGCACTAGAATAATCGATGAGTTGATGAAAAGTAATCACCCTAATTCGGACGTACCGGGTCGCCATGTGATATTCGAGGCCCCTGCGAGCACGAGAGCAATAATAATATTGCAAGATCACCTCGAGCCATTCAGTCAAAACAAAGGAGAGAGATGAAATGAGACTTGAGACATACATCCTTCACCGCACTGTCCAAGAATACCTTAGGACAGTGACAATGATAAACGTTCTCAAATTCGGCCCATTCATCAGGAGAGATAGAATAGGCTAAACCGGTCGGGTCAATCGTTTCCAGATATTTGGCTGATCTTGATTTTGATTCTACACCACGTAGATGCAATACATATTCCTCCAAAAGAGTAACCATTTTCGCCAATGTGGCACGACCCTGACGGTTTAATGAGGGCATGAAAAAGACGAGAGAGTCGCCTGACACACGCTTTCATTGCTTTCCAATCCCTTATTCTTCATTAACTTCCGCAACTCTTGGAGTCTTGTTTGGGCAATGGCTATTTGGACGTGGCTGACAGCTTTGACAAAACGTCAGGGTACTGGACGAGGCGGCATTCATCAGAACTTACACAAGCTCTTCCCTAGGAGACAAGAGTGAGATCCTTCAGAGCCAAACTTACTTGACAAAGTTGAGTTGTGGGGCAAGACCGATTTTCTTTTGAAGTAAGTAAACTGAGGACAAGATACGAATGGTAGTAAATGAAATTTGGGTTCAGTAGATGGTGACCAGTCTGTTTCGACAAAGTCACATTTATCGAACCACGCGGACGAAGAGGGAATTGTTGGCAAATCTTTATGAGCTCTATAATTGCTGCGCTGAGGGGGAGCAATCATTTCAATTTCCTGAAGTAGAGGTTCTTTGAAGATAGCCAGAAGAACTCGTAAATCTAATCCTTTTAGGGAAACCTCAGCAGCGTAGACAGGCTTTCGCCTAAGAACCTTTGTTGCATTTGGAATGAGGTCTGGCACCACCGTTTCTTCATCGCGTTGATGCATATCTGCATGCAGTTCCTCAATCATCCCTTTAGCACCAATCCACGGAGTGATTCCATCAACCCAAGCTAAAAAAACAATGAGATAGAAGAGTCAGTATTGATTGGCAGACTTACTTTCTCTCGATTCATCAATATAAGCATGCATGACATATAAGTTGCGGATAGAAAGTCGATACTTCAACGTCGCCAAATGTCTAGTGAACTTGGGCGAAACGTGACGGGGCGGGTAATATGAACCCTGTCGTGTAGGCAGAGAAAGAGTACCATCAAACAAGGAGCACCACGACCAGAAATGAGCAAATGCTTTTGGAGTAAGATGTATGCTACTTGGTTCTTGGTTCAAACCTAAAGCCGCAGTGCGAGTTGAAGATGTCAAAGATATAGACAGATGGATGAAATCCGAGCGGAAACCATTGTAAGAATCTCCTGGACTCTATTTACCACGGTGTCAGAGGGAGAAAATTCACGATTGACCAATAGATGTACCTTGATACTGGGGACCGTCACTTTCTTTTCTAGTCTTACTTGATGATGAGGCAAGAACTCGAAATATCTGCACTTCCTGTGGAACGCAGAGCCAGAGCAAGTGTTACATTCATCGCCACAAGCACGCTCTAATACAAAACCGACGCCGAAACGGACTCCGGACCTAACTTTTGCAATTATTTTACGAAAAGGGTTCGAAGTCTCTGGTGTCCGATAGACAAAAGAAGGCTGCTGATTTCGAGGATACAGATGCTCCAGACTGGTAAACATTTAAATCGATAAGAAGTCCAGGTTATGGCACCTTGACTCACTTAGGTATCGCGATGAACATAGAATCACTGATAACCTGCATAAGCTCTCTGTCTTCATTCTTACGAGCAATGAGGAGTTTCGTGTTCCCCAACCACGTGAGTACAAAGCCGGCACCTTCGTTATCGAGCTGATACGGATCACGAGAACCTGCGAAACTATCGTCAATCATTGAAAGTCTGTTTGACACCACTCCTAACCTTTCAGATGGAAGCGAACTTCACCCTTAAAGATGACTACAAAAGTCCAGTGAAAAATTAATCTCATCTAACAAAAGATATGGTGAGTTGGCCTCTGTCCTCAATTATTATCAGAACATACCTTATCCCAAAATCCAATACCTGGTGAACTATCACGAGGTGCAGGAGTTAAATTCTCTATGACCTTCATAAGATCCTGAATGGCTGGAGTGTAGCTCATGCTCCAAGAAAGAATCGTAGTGCTGGTTGTGTTCACATGTACAACTGGATTAGCGTACGTCTTCACTGGCATAATTGTCTTCGGAACAGAGATCGAGAATGCAGAAGCCCCTGTGGCACCGTGGTGAGGCTCCAAAATGACAGTGTCAATCCAGTCGACTGAAAGCTCGTTACCCATTTCCTCTGCCACGACAAGATCTGTCTCAAATACCCAGGCTGGGACAGTATGGTCATTCGTAGCAGGGATGCTGACCAATGGTAATGGATAATCTCTAAGAGTTATATGCAAAGACGTCAATGTGAAGTTCAGGTGTAGGGGGACCAGCAAGGAAAACTTGGTATCGCGTGGCAAACCACCTTGTTCATACAAATAACCAGACAGGCTTTCGCCCGGAAACGAAGGTCGATGAACATCCAGAAACAATTCGCGAAACAAGGCTCGGAAGAGCGGAGTCGCTTGTGGAATTGGCGAGGCTTCAATGAGGTCTGGCACTTTTGAACAGGTATCCTTCTTCGTATGCTTTCCTCGTAGAAGCTGATTCATTGCCTCGTCTGATCTGGCATATACCTGGCGAAGATCTTGAAGTCTGAGCGTCCAATCTAATTCATGAACCTCGTCCAATCTTCGGCGTGCCTCGTCTATTGGCACGGAATGGTCCCCTCCAAAATGATAGTCAGCCTCATGTTCGACGGAAACCGAATGAGGAACTTGTGACTCTGCCTGATAAATGGCGGCTACCTTTGCTTTATAGGCCTCCTCTCGATCTATTCTCTGTTTGGCTGCATGATATCCACACCTCCATAAGACAGACAGATTGCTTTCGAATGGATCATCCGCCGCCTCAAGGCACAAGCAACGTAGATGGACTACGATCCTCAGAACATGTTTAGGTTCTTCCGGCTCTGGCGTTGGCATAGGTGTGTACATGTGCTGAGCAGTTATGCGACTGAGATGACGCATAGCCTTCATTGTTACTACTGCGTCCGTGACAAAATCTGCAAAAATATAGCCGTGAGGGATCCGTAGACGTGCGCTTTCTCCATTAATAGATAATGATGGAGATACATGAGATGACGCCAGGGATCCTTTCAGAGTTCGGAAACACATAAACTCCTCCCACCTTTCGCCACGTTCATCTTCCCATTTCATGACACGCTGGGCAAGGCATACCCAGATTACGAGTTTTCTCAGCTGCACGGAGGGCGGTCGTTCTGGAGGGGCATGGATCCCAATGTCATCTATGCGAGCCACTAGTCGCTGACTCTGCAACTCAAATCTGATTTGTACAGTGGAAATCACAATGGCAATCTTGGTCTTCAATCCTAAAGAAGGTCTTGCCGTTACAGCACGAGTAAGGGATGATTTAGGGAGTATATCCTTGATGCATTGTATTGCAAGCATCGAGCTATAGACGTAGGCAAGCTGAAATGTCGCCTTGACATCAGGAACAACCACAGAAACGTCACATGTTTCTCCGGCCTTTGAAGCAACAGCTCCACGTTTGCCGGACAGACACAAATCTATAGTAGTGCTGGGGATGCTGAGAAATTCCTGTTTTTCCAGGTCAGGGTCGTCTCGTTCAAAGACAAAAGGATTGTCAGCATCATACTGCGTAGACACAGCACTTCGTAGAGCAAGGTTCGAGAAGGAGACTTTAATATGTGCTGAAGCCTTTTCCGAAATTACAGAAGTACGTGCTGCTGATATAGCACCTATAAGGTGCTGCGGGGGGAGATGAAGTTTACCTCGCCTTGTCGTACACTCATTGAGGTCATGGAAGCGATGAACGTGGCTCGCATGCATATAGCAGTAGCTTAACGATAAACTGGTGCGAAAAGCAACGCCTCGGGATAAATCCAAGTTGTCCTGGGGGTTGACATCGGGAGACGTAACAATGACCACGAATCGAGGGATTATCACAGTTATTGATAATCCTGGAAGCATTCGGTCCAAGAATGGCTGTCTCAGTGGCGGGGGCGGAGGTTGATCGTCTTGCGGCGGAACAACTGAAGAGAGCTGCTGTAGGGCTGCAACGACATTAGAGTTCCACGCTTCAACACAAATTACATCCGTCGATATGTGAAGCTCGGATATAGGCGAGTGCGTGAACACAGACGCAAGACAATCCTCTTCCGAATCCATAGAAGCAATTGCGTGGCCGGCTTCAAGGATCTCAAATGATTCAATAGACAAGATCGAATGATCTTCCAGAAAATCTGTGTCGTGCGAACGAAGTTGTGTAAATTTGCGCGTTTCCGGATGCGTTCTTGGCCGCACCCGCACAAGTGTGGGTTCTAAAACGAGGAAGAACTTGTAATAAATCCGAAACAGATCCTTAGCATGACCAGAAGGGCGTGCAGTACTCTTAAAGTCGGCAATGAAACTAGTTTCCATGGAAAACACGAAGCCGTTATTACGAACTTCCAATGCAAAAGGCTCTGTGCCTCTGGTGTCAGCACAAATTACACGTCCACGTAGGATACCGCATTCAGCCTCAACCACAATTCGAGGTATCTTGAAAGAATCAGCAGGAGTTCGAGAAAGCGTAACTCCCTTCGTGGATGGTTCAATGTGGGCGACTAGCTCACGAAGTCGCTCTAGACGCTCTGTGACATCGAGCCCGCCAAGTTTGGCATGGATAGCAAGAAAAGGACCATTCGGATCACCAGCCATAAAAGGGGACGGTGTAAGCCACGGGGCCGGCCATTGAGTTACTATTGCCTGAAAATTCACCGTTTCCAATGTGAGAAGCCGCATACTATCCAGTCTCGTACGCCGTTCCACCGCTACTTGAGCTAACCAGAACTTGAATGCATAAATATCAGGGTCGCAATTTTCAATCTTCCTGCGGTTTCCTAACCAACGCCTTTGAAAATCATCCTCGGAGGAGTCGTTGCAAATGCTTGAACCTAGTACAATATCATGAACCTTGAGCTGGTAGGGATCAAGGCCCCATTTGTTCTGGGTAGCAAGTGTAATAGAGGATATCTTGATGGTGCCATTGCGAAGAACAGACAAACGGGACTAGATGTCGAAAGTGAGTAAAATACATATTGGAACTTCAAGACGACCATACTGTCTTCTTGTAAGATTTTAAGCGTGTGCACGGTTTATAGGGAATACGGCGGCGAGGTCGGATAGAAGCCTTTCATAAGAATTAGTCAAAAGGCTGGTGAAATCCAAAATATACTCACTGAAAGCTTTTCAAGGAAAGGCGATGACGGTGACAAGTTAACAGCAGATGACAAGCCAGCCGAGTAAGAAAAAGGCTCGGGCTCATGAGAAAATGTCGAAGACAAAGGCGAAAAAAACCCCTCCATTTCCGTGTCTGGGCTAGTAGATGATGGTGACGAGTGCAATTTTGGGAACTGTAGTGGGGGGACTAGTCCTTCAAGGTCGAGTTTAGGCACGGCCACAGTTTCTTTTGACTTGAGACTTTGCAGAAGCAGCTTGAGAGTGTCTAGCTCCACCGAGCAGTCACCAATATTCAGAGAAACTTCCAAACTATGGTCGTCCGCAGTTCCTTCGCGAGGATTGAACCGTAAAGAAGCGTCAAAGTCAATTGCCTCGGGGAGATGCAAGAACCGAGCTGTTTTGGCTGCACACAAATCGTCAAAGTCACAGAAGAATGAAGTAAAGTAACTGCTCACCCATTCGAGACGACTCGGGTAGCGTCGAACCAGCTATGTTGTGCAATCTGACAGCAATTGACGCGTTCCCTTGAGTATTTCCCCAGGCTCTGTCAAGAGTCCTCTGAAAACTAGCCGCGAAGCGTTTCCGCCAAGCTGCCATGCCGTAAGAACGCCTCGATCTTGTGGAACGAGGTTTTGGGCGTTGGCTGGTATCAATCACATTCTCTAGATCAGTAAAAGACAAGTTAACATGCAGAGTCAGAGTTCCCGCTGAGACCGAGGTCCCCGGCAGATCGGTGAATGTGGCCGTAGTCGAGTGGGCCTCGAAGTAAAGACGGGAAATTATGTGCGGTAGCCATCGTATCAGAAGTCGGAGGGCTGCTACGACACAGGTACGGATGAGTGGCCTAAAATGTGGTTCTACGACGGAATAAGCGCTGGATGCGATATTCCAAAGTCGATGGGCCATCGGAGAGGGTGCGAAGTCGGCCAGAGTGAGGCGGCGATCATGACGTGTGTGTTTAGGAATGACTTTTGCTTTGCAGCTGCCGACTTCGACGTTCACCCCATCCAGCGTCACGTTGATGCCCTTGGCGAAAGAGAAGCTGTAGCGAACACGGTCCACGCGAATAATTCTGGGCCCGGCACGGATGAACAAC
>QGOA01015677.1:0-12559 GCA_003313075.1 Termitomyces sp. MG16
ATAAAAATATGCAAAAATTAGCCCCTGGAGCGCTAAGACGTGCCGCTCCTGGTGGTCCCAGTGTGCTAATGTGAGATGCTTGTGTTGGCACTATCCGTGGTTATCTATAATGGGAGCTCATCACCGGTGATCACCACCTGGGCCACAGGATCTGACAGAAATGCCGATTTTGGCAGCACTCGCTGGCCGGCAGAGATGAGTTGTCTCCATACTACCTCTGCCTGGGGGTCTAGTACCTCTGACGGCATCACTATCTTTTTCTCTTTTCCTTTCTCCACATATGATAAACATTGCAGAGATGGTGCATGACGAGGCGACGGCGATACTTGTTGAGGCAGTGTTCGAGGTTGGGGTTGACCTTGATTTTGTGTCCTCAATGCTGGCTCATCTTGCCTGCACCCTACTATTTCCCGAGGCCCTCCCCCTCATGCCACAGCACTTCTTGGAGGCAATCGCCTCCGCTCTCTTCTATATGCATCTTGCAGGGGCGGCGTCCTATCTTGTTGTTGTCGAGGTTGCGTCACCTCGCTCTTTCCTTGCTGCTGACACCCCATGTTGTCGTCCATGTCCATGGGTGCTGTCTGTGGTGCAGTTAGTGCTTTTTCATCTGAAAGGAGTGTACTTGCACTCTGGGTCTGCATCTGCTGCATCGGCATCAGCATACCCCACATCACCTGTCCTTCTATCTGCTGTCCAGGACCAGCTGGTCCTGGGAAGTATGGCATCTGGAAAAACGGCAGATAAAACTGCAGAGGTTGTCCAAAGTGGGCTGGGTTCTGCCCAAACTGGGACATCATCAGATACAACGCCACACCCAGTGTCATTACAGGTTGCTGAGTGTTTTGCTGGGGGCAATCCCCTCCTCCTCCAGAACCCTGTGGGTTCTGAGGCTGTGGCTCACTGGTTGTACGCTGGTAAGGGTATGACATGGTATTACAAAAATGTGGAAGTGTCAGTGGAAAAAAAAAACACAATAAATTTCCCATCATCAGGTTACATAATCTGATCCAACCATCCATTCCGCATCATGATCCATACTATCTCATCAGATGGATGAATCTCCATCTTATCCATCTGACAAACTTGTGGTCTGATCTGGATCAGATCCTCTTTTGAGCCGAGTTCTGACTGATCTGGCCTAGATCTTATCACTATTATTAAGCTAAGCACATGAGCGCTTAGCAAGCTGATTTGGGTGCTTCACACTCTGCAGCTCCAAGTATCGATCCAATGCTGCCAACTTGGCACATGTGTGATACGACTCCCATGTTGTGTCACCTGCACTCCATCGTACCTCAAATTCGAGGTGTGTTTCCTCCTGCCACCAATGGCCCAGAATATCTTTGACAAACCATTCCTGTTTGTCACTGGCACCAAAATCATACGTCTTGGACATCATCCAATTAGGAAACATAGCATCATCATTTGCGTTATATTGCCTAAGTAACAACACATGAAACTTAGGCACAATCCGACGTGCTTGCAGAGCTGCAGGCAGCTCCAGAACATAGTTTGATGTGCTTGGTTCTGCAACCAAGACTTTGTACAGCCCAATGAATTTTGGGCACAGCTTTCTTGCCCTTCCTTTCGGAAGATTCAAGTTTTCGGTTGACAAATATACTAATGTACCAGACATTAGTTCAGGTTCGCCACTCTGCCTATCATTTGCATGTTGTGCCTGTATAACATGCGTGGCAATGATAGCATCATGTGCACTGGCTAGATTCTCCAATGCTTGCCATGCAAAGTCCTTCACCCCCTTGTGAACGACTCTGTCTGTCCTGAGTTCTTGCAGCATGGAGGGCATGTATCCTCTATTGAGCTCGAATGGTGCATATTTTATGGTCTCTGACACACTCACGTTGATTGTGACCTCCATCAGCAGTATTCTATCTACTCAGTCACGTTGGTCCAGTCGGACCACCGTACGAAAAATTTGGGCAATACTTCTATTTGCTCGCTCTGTCTGTCCATCCATCTGCAGATGAAACGAGGTGGACATGAGCAGTTTAGCCCCCAAGAGCTTGTGAAGAGTCCATTTTAATGGAGTCCCAAGATTTTGTCAGAATAGGCAGGGAATGCAATTTCCCTGCTGACTTCCTATTGCTGGTCTTTGACCGCTGGCAGGCCTCATAGGTCTGGCAGAAGTACATCACTTCTTTCTGCATTTGAGGCCACCAGTACCACTGCCTCAGGTATTCCATTAATTTGTTGGTTCTAAAATGACCAACAATCTCATGCGCTTGAGTAATGATCTGCATAATCAGTGTTTGGTCGTGTGGCAAACACACCACGTTGTGTCCTTGAACATTCATTATCCATATCAGTCCTTTCTCATCCACACTGAAGCGTGGGTGAGTGTCTGCATTCTGCCAGATTTCGGTGTAGAACGCATTGCGGCTATAACCCCTAAGTACCTTCCGTAGGTACTCATTGGTTTGAGGAACAGGAGGGTTACAATACTCTCCTGTAGGCAATAACGTGTCAGCAAGCGTGATGTCTTGGCCATACGGTCCAAGGCTGCTCCCTGTCACGCTATGATGTGGCATTGTTGCCTCTTTTGGCTGAGCCTGTTCTAGTTGCTCAGCTTCTATGTCTTGGGCCTCTTGCCGCTCTTGCAGCCATTGACTGTGTCGCAGTTTGTTTGCTTGCATGGCCCAAAGCTCTATCACATGCTCTTTCACCTCTTTGTAGCAATGGTACAGAAGATCATTGCCTTGGGGATCAATATGAATATCTGCATTGACATAATCGTGCATATCGTGGTGTTCACCGACTCTATCACTCTTGAAATATCCTGAGAGACAGTCAGCTACCTTGTTCAGTTTGCCTTTGACATATGTGATGTCAAAGTTGTAGCAAGACATATAATCAATCCACCGGCATTGCTGGGGAGACAGCGTTGCTTGAGTCTTGAAAAACTCAAGTGCTTTATGGTCTGTAATGATGTGGATCTTGTATTCCATCAGTTTGTCTTCCCACTTAAGGAGTGCCTCAAGTATCGCCAGTGTTTCTAGCTCATAGACTGCATAATTCTGTTGGGCCAAGATGAACTTCCTCAACATGAATCCCGCTGGCTGGCAATTCTGCCAGGAACTTTCCTGGCCATACATTGCTCCAACTCTGGTCTTTAAGGCATCACAGATGAGCCAAATCGGCTCATCACGTCTGGGATCTATGGGCCGAATGACTGGTGTCTTTGAGCAGATCTTCTTGATTATCTCAAAACAATGTTGGTGTATAGGTCTCCATATAAATGGAGCTCCATTCTGCGTAATGGACATCAAGGGTCCAGTATACGCTGTAATATTGGGCAGACAGTTGCCGATATAGTTCACCAGTCCCACAAATCTTTGGACATCATTATAACTACAAGGCATATGCCATTTGCGTATACAATCAATTTTGTCCTGGTCAGGATGAATACACTGACTGTCAATCTTGTGTCCAAGGCAGTCTACTGTCTCGGCATATAGTTCACATTTTTTCCACTTGAGGTACAGTAGATTAGACCTCAGTCGCTCGAAAATGACACAAAGATGCTCTTCATGTTCTTCAATTGAATCGGAGTATATGAATATGTTGTCCAGATATATATGGACAAACCTCCCGATGACATTTCAGAAGATGGAGGTCATCAACCTCTGAAACGTTGCAGGAGCATTACAGTCTTCTATCTGCATAATGTTGCTAACATATGTTCCTGTGATCAACAAGAACACTGTCTTTGGAATATCAGACAAGCGAATTCTCACTTGCTCATATGCATCCGTCAGGTCGATTTTTGACCTGAACTTTGCTCTGGATACATCTTCTCAAATCACTTCCTGATCTGGGAGTGGCATCACGTCCTTTATGGTGTTGTCATTGCATTGGCAAGCATCCAATGCCGTCCTCAAAGTACTATCTTTCTTTGGAATGCACAATAGCAGAGCAGCTTGGAATGCCAGTTGGGCTTCCCACCAGTGGGCTCTCAGGTACCAATTGGTCTTGTCTTGGAGCTGCTGCTGCAGCGCCATTGGACATCATGGCAAATAATATTTATATACCTTATTCTTATCAATAAGGTTGATTTCATGGTTGACCTCATGCCAAGAAGGTAATTCCTCCTTGGTTCCGTTCAGGATATCTCCAAATTCCCGCTGCCACTGCAATTGTAGGTCCAGAATATTCTTCTCCATAAAACCACTGGTTTTACCTTTGCCTTTCCGGTCCACATCCTTGCATGGACGTCTGGGCAACTTTGCTTGTATGGCTGGGCAGCCATACTTCTCTCTGAGGGCAGTAATCCTCAGCTCACTGTCATCCAGCATGTGCAGTTGTACAGGCACCTCCTTCTTGCTTCTTCACAACGTTGATAGGACCCTATACAAGCTAGGCGCATCAACGGCAGGCTTGGCACCGGCTCCGGAAACCTTGCCGCACTTGTTCTGAACTTAGCGCATGCGTTCTACCTATTTTAAGCCATATTTGACGGCCGCGCACGGCAAGAAGCAGATCCGATCAGTGATAGCGCCGACGGCAGACAGAATGACAACTGACAGATGGCATCAGTCACTGACGACAGCGCTTAGCGAGAAGCCTGATGATCTATCAAAAACTGACGGACAGCTTGGCGTTTGACCTTGGTGTCTGACACTGCTTAGCGTCTCGATTTGGCGCCTAACGTCGCTTAGGTGTTCTGACAGACAGAAGGGTGATGGATTGATGATTTAGCACCGCGATCTGCCGCCTGGTGGCGCCAAGGGTCTTGAATGGATGGTAGGGATCTGAAACTGTTGGAGCTACCCCTTTGAAATTTTCTAGTTTACCGCACTCTGGCGTCATTAGCCACTGGCGACGGTGAACTCATTGTAGTATAAAAGTACTTACCGACTTGTACATCAAAACAATCGAACAACAGACCAGAATTTCCTGCTCCTCTTTCGTCAGTCTCCTTTACGCTCAAGAGCTCATTTACGCTACGGTTGGCAACGTCAAACTCATCGGCAGTTACAGACGCTCGCCAACACTCAACACATTCGCGCCTTGCAACTACGGCAGGCATCATCGACGCTTAGACCTCGCTAAGCTTACCGTGCTCTTGCCGCTTACCTTTGCCGTGTTCGCTTACCGCTCTTTCATAGGTGCTTTACCTTAGCGCTTGACACTTGCCGACCCCGTTACCGACTTTTACCCATTTTCATAGACGCATTCTCTGGGACCTGCCCGGGACTCCTCACATCACTTATAGCGCGCCCAACGCAAACTTTTGGTACGGTAACACTATAGTTACATTTGTTGCTGACCAAACTTTGGGCGTCATCAACGTCACAGACAGTTTGTCAAAAAACACCTCACTCGGTGGTGATATCTCGTCATCGCTAGCCTGACAATACAACTCCTCCTTCAATGTCTAGTGTGGTCTATTCCATGCATACATCAATGCCACTAACTCATTCCACTCAGCAGGCATCTGTGGGTCAAATGCCTATTCAAACGTGAGATAAGGTACTGGTTGATTCCAGATTGACCAATTTGTATGTGTGGAGGACGCCTCGTCCTCCATTATTTCCTGTTCGTTATCTGTTACCAAGTCCTCAACTTTCACTTGCAATGACATCAGTTGGCACTCTGTGCTTGCCGTGTGCAATCGGCCGCTTGTTTTCAGGCTTACTCTGCCTTTCACACTTCATCTTGGGGCTTTCCCCCCTCTTCAGAGTACGTTCATACTCTACAGCCTCGCTTTTCAGCACCAATACTGCTGGACTATCTGTTGGCAAGCTTACACAAGCTTGCTCCTCATCTTCTCCATCCTCCACTGTAGGCAATTTACTGCCACTGTCTAGTCAGTGTCGCCTGACTAGCACCTTCTTTTCTGTGGTGCAGTGTTGATGGAGACGTCCATCGCCATTATCTATGGTCACTCACACAGCAGAAATGGTAGTGCCATCCACCACTATCTCATTCTTCTTGAAATCAAGCAGAATGTTGTGCTTCCTCATATATGGCATGCTTATAATCATGTCGTAACGATCAAAATTTGCTATGTCGAGGTACTCTTTCGTTCTTGATTTTGCACAGGCAATACTTGCCTGTGTACCAAACTGTACTGCAGCTCAACTGCCCACAGTGCCTAACTGAAGGAGTAGTGGCTCCTTTAGCTCACTGACGGAAATATTGTGCACTTGACAAAACTGAGGTGTCACCACAGTAGTCGTACTACCTGAATTCCACAATGTCCATGCCTTGTGGCCATTCACCTCCACGTATAACGCCAGGCACTCCTTGTCCTTGCGCTTCAATACTGGTCTCACCAGTTTCTCTGGAGCTTTGTGAAGGTGTACCTTATACACCTTCACGTTGGCTGCTCCAACTGGTTGGTCCAATGCGCTGGCTGGGTAGTCTGTCAGAGCTCCCATGAATTCTGAGTCCGACTTCTGAGCATAATAATTGTTGTTGTATACGTCAACCTCAATGTACTCATCATCCAACAACTCTTCTACTACAGAGGCGTTCTCCACCTCATTGTCTTCCATGTCAGGTTCATTTCCTAAGTCTATCTCTTCAACATCAGGGATAGCAGTGTGAGCTGCCCATACATATGTGCACCGCTTAGCCACTGGCTGTCCTCCATTCTCTGGACATGTGTTGATGACACCAACTGTGGTTGGGTGCGCTGGACATATACGCAGTACAACACTGTCTCCAGCGCTTGGCATTCGTAGTTTTGAGGAGTCCCAACAGGGTCCCGGTGTGCTCAAGCAGAGGTGATAGGAAGATGCGCTAAATTACAGCATCTCGGGTGCTACCTAGTAGGTAGTAAGTGTCTTAGTTTAAGCAGAGATATAGAAGAAAAACGAGGAGCACAGCATAATGTGCTTGTAGGTGGCACCGTAAACAAGGAAGACGATATAGATGAGGCTAGCATCCGACTTAGTGATGAAGTCAGGTAAAACTAGCGCAGTTTGAACGCTAAGTGTAACTTGGAACTTAAGAGGGTACAATTCGTTGTTATTTACAAGTAATGTAGCTATCTTATATACTATGTGCTACCGTGTTTGCCAAGGTAGAAAGTCCATCTGCGGCGCTACCTTCTAGTGCCTCTCCTTGTGGTTCCCTCTAACAGTGATCTGTCAACGGCGACCTTTTGCACATGGTTGACGGTGACCAATGGCATTATGACCCACAGCAACCAATGGCGACTCTATATTGACTTAGAATTTATACAGGTCTGCTTACTTTTATTAAAACTCCAATTGGTCAGGCAGTTCCGGGGTATGGTTGGAAAATCCTCAACAGATGCCGTGAGCACTAATGTCAGCGCTACTCATTGTACTAGTTCCTGACAAGTCTAGCTGTTGGGTATAAGTATATCCTGTGTCGTCATTATTGATCCCTTTAGACTTCTGATTGAAGTGCGTTGTTGAATGGCAGCGACTACTGCTGACTCCTTCTGGAAGTGATCAGGGTTTAGTTAGAGTCCCTTCCCGCCGTCATGTTAGCGCTATACATTCTGAGCCTCCTTTATCCTTGGCATAAGTGAATGGGGTGTACTGAAGGCCTGGTAACTGGTGACTAGGGTAAATGGATAAGTCCTGTAATAGAGCAACAGAGCTAGGGCTGCTCTGTACTCAAGCTGGTCACTAGAGTCTCCAGTGTGTCAAGTGTCGGTTGGCTTATAATGTCCCTTGATGCACTCAGCCTGAGTAGAAGCCTATCAGTGTTTGCAAAATGCCCAGGTTGGCCACATTTGAAGCACTTATTCGCTGCAAAAGAGCGAGCTGCTTCAACCTTTAATGGCTCAGTCAGCGCCTTGGCCACACCAGCAGCCTGAGGCGGCTGAGCACCCTCTCAGCGTGGACCCCTCTGAAGGTCCTGTGCCAGTGCATCCCTACAATCCACCGGTCGGTTGCTCTGGAAGCGTCGCTCTTGCCGAGGTGCTGTCCTCACTTGGGTTCATATTGCCCACCATTTCTTTTTGACGGGCCCAGAAGGTGCCTACTTTCTGAGGCTCAGTCTTTCTTATTGATTGAATCTTTGAGCTATGTAGCTCAAAGTGTCTTGCTATTTTGTGGGCTTGTTCATAGCACAACGCATGCACTATGAACTCCTCAACGGTATTCACTTTGGGCAATAGCCCATCATCACAAATGAGAGACTCTCTCATCGCATTGGGTATCCCATGCAGGAAGGTATCAATCATTACCCAATTGTCTGGGTAAATAGACATATTCTGTGCATGGTCAATCAAGGTGTCATAGAAACTTTGAACACCCAATCTTTTGGTATAGGAGGTCAAAATGAATGCCTCCTGAGCATCCTGCATGGTGGATGTGCTCACAAACCTGTTATATAATTCAAGGATTACAGGCTTGAATGTCCATTGCTGTCTTGCACAATTGTAGTGCAAGACATGATGTCGAAACCAGGCCTTGGCCAGTCCATCCAGGAACTCCAGGAGAACAAATACATATTCTCTATCCAGATGATCACCCTCATACTGGCATGCCGCCAGATGGTTGCACACATCCATCGTCTAGTTTTCCAAGTCGCTAAACTTGGCCTCTCCTCTGTATGGGTGGATGTGTTTTGACTCCACCTTTTGTGGTTTGATACCTTTGGGGAGGTGCAATGCTACGCCTACCGCATCATCAATTATACTACTGAAGTGCTGGTGCATATTCTCAGTATACACCTTTGTCGCCTCAGTTATTCCAGGTGTTTTATTCCTGCCTTTAGCAGAAGGTACCACAGAGAATGCATGTACAGGTTGGTGACCTGTATAGTGCAATTTCCTTGCATCATTCCAATGCAGTGGGCTCTCTCATCCCCCTCTGTCACCTGTCTCCCCAGAAATTGACTCGGATCCATAGTGGGTGGGTCCCCTCTCCTAGCATCAGGCTGTCATGTCCGTTGGACATATTGCCTTCTCATCTCATCAATGGGTGTTATCCCATCAAATATGATCCCCTGGTCATCTATCCAGGAGTGTCCCTGGTGCTTCAGGTTTTGGTTCTGCATGCGCTGGTAAGCTACCCTCTCCACAAACTTATCTACCAACAGCACTTGATTCATCAGTGGAGTATTCTCCACTGATTCCTGTTTAGTGTGAGGGTGCAGAGACTCCCCCGCCTTGGGTAGGTTGCTGTCTACCACAGGAATGGTAGACACCGATTCAGCCATTGACAGAGGTCTCCTTCATTGACCTCAGAATATGTTTTGCCTTTGTGCTGCAGCAAACCTTGCGGCGAACTGCTCATCAAACTCTCCTGCTTGCTGAGGCGCATATATATTGCTCATTGCCTCCTCCAGATGGGGAGACAACTCTGGCTTTGCTGAAGGGGTATATTCAGAATCAAATTTGCTTCCTCTGAGGTCGAGGCAGCTGATCCTTGATTAGCTTTGTAGTACATATATGCTTGGGCTTCCAGCTCAAGAATCTGAACATACAATATAATGTATTCAACGGTATTCAACTGAGATACATTATCATCTCTAGCTTGTATCAACCGTATGTGTTTCAGTACATACAGTCCTAGTCAAGCACGTGTGGTATCCTTAGTAATGCTAGGATATCTTTTCCATAGCATGGCACACTGAACCTGAAGGGTGGACTCACTTTGTCCACTCTCTTCATTGTCGGACATTTTGTCCTCCCAGTGTACTGCCGGCATTCTTTGCTTGAGAATTGTTGTCTCCTGCAGCACTCCAACTCCCTGCTGCTGTTGCGTCAGTGGAGTGGATTCAGTTGGCACTCTCCAACTGCTTGCTTCTGGCCTCGGCATCTTCCCCAGAAAATACGACAAAGGTCTGCAACCTTCAGTAGGACCCTGAGCACTACTCCTGCTCTGGAACTGTCACCCTGACCTCTCAGTCTGCATGGGAAATTTGTGATCCCTGCCAGATTGCTGGTCCAGGTCTTCTACAACTACTCCTGGTCTTGCTGCACCGCTTGGTGCAGCTGTTGGCCGCACTTCACTCCATTGCATCCCTCCTGGCATTCCCTGAGGCCACCGGAAAGGCTCAGCCTCAGTATATTCTGACCCGGGGTGACCCAGATCCATTGCAGCAGATTGAGGATACGCCAACAACTGGTTGATGGTCTCACCATTGTGTGTTGGTTCAGCAGATTGATTGGTCTCTATCCAATCAGGTGTTGCTATGTCTTTTTAATCTGGAAGTGTGCATTAAAGAAGTTGATGCACTATTTGATGCAATCACAGTCTAGGCTATCAGTCTAGACATGTAGTCTTTGTCCATAGTATCAGAATTGAACTCAAAAGGTTCAAAAAAGTGAAACAAAGTCAAGTAAAAGCTTAGCCTTACAATCACACAACAGAACCAGATTGGTATGTGATTCTAATACTACATATGACAGTAAAATTGGCTGCCTTAGGTAAGGCAGCCAGTAAGTATATAAAGAGTAATAATAATTAATATAATATTAATTATAAAAGCAATACACAATATGTTACATGGATATTTGCCAGCAAAAGATAGTCGACCCATTTTGGGTCAAAACCAAGTGGCAGCTAGAGGAGGTGTAGCACCTATAACACGCATGATGAACAAATCTACTAGGGTGTCTGGAGCAGCCCAGAGAAGGCCTGTCGGAGACCTCTCAGCATGCTACAACTGTGGTAGAGTTGGGCATTTCACTAAGGAATGTCCTGCCCCACCCAAGGCACACATTTGGGCAGCTCATACAGCTGCGGCTCTTAGCGAGGTCATCAGTGATGACAAGGATGACAAGGTTGTCAAAGAGGTGGAAGAAGAGCCACAAGTAGAGGCTGATGGCTCAGACGTGGAGGATGCTGTCATGACCCCTTTCCTCTGGGACCACCCCTGGAACCCCATCTGGGACCCTCTCTCTGACCCCACAAATGTGCCCCGCCATCACGATTATTGACACTGCTATCACACGCATCAAAGACCACCATTACCCAGCACCCCCAGCAACCCTGCATCACGGACCTCAGGATCAACCGCCATCAAACCATGATCAGTGATCGGATCACGCTACTTGCCTCCAGGCCATCACATATCGTACATCACAACTCCCTCTGCACTAATTGATTGTGTGCCCCACATGCACAATCCCGGTATACAGTCCTCCTCCCACTACTCAATGCCTTCCAAAACTTGTCCCAGACACCTGGACTCAGCCCCGTAGTACTTATAGCATAGTTCCCTATTGTACTTGCTAGTCTTGATATTACATTTGATTGCTTGCGTGCCCTTTTGATTGACTGGTACGCACTGACTGGCACGCTTGACTGGCATGCTCTGACTGGCACACTCAACTTGTTCACGTGCTTTTAAGACTAGTATGCACTTTGCAATTTAAGCTTCACTAACTGGGTCTCATCCTAGAACCCTCGGTTCTCAACTTGACTTCATCCCCTCAATTCTTTTAACTTTATCTGATCTCCGGACTAAGTCCCTTACCCCGGGAATCCCCCTGTTTGCATCTTGAATACCAGAGCTCAGTCCGGAGTTCCAGACATCCAAGTATCTGTAGATCAAGTCCGCCTTGTAAGGGTGTTGCTTTCCTGGAAAGCCCCCGATTCAGCAGAACCTGACATAATATCAAGACTCCCTCCTTATACCATTCTTGATGGCTACATATACTCATACCTATTATCCCACGGGCTACCAAACTGACTCTTATGAATGTCCAGTCCTTGACCACTACTCTGCACAGACCCCCCACCCTGCTTATCCACCTCTCCTATACAAACCCCAACGTCTCCACCACCACTGGGCCCCTGATCTGTTCCTCTACGACCTGGAGCCCTCAGCCAGCTGGGCCCCTCTGCCCAACCTAACTATAGCATAATCCATGGAGGCCCCCTCATACCAGAGCATCCCTGGAGGTCTACTGGAGACCCCACCCATCCTCAGTGGACCTCACCCGATTCCCCCTAGTGGAGGTCCCTTTGTACCCACCTCCTATTACAGTTACCAATGCTCTGCCCCCCAATCCCACGGACTCCCTAACTACGACTATCCCCCTCTACACTATTTGGCCACCGCCCCACCCACATGGACTCCTCCCTTGCCAATGGGATGGCAATGCTTTGAGGAGTACAAATGTCAATGAGATGAGGTGCTCCGCTCACTCAGAATCTCACCGGAGGACTTTGTGCAGCGGACAAGGGCGCTACTCACAGAATTCAGGCATGACGACTTTGAAGGCACTCTGGAGGACTGGGCCCATTGCTTGGTCAAATTTGGGAATCACCTCACGTGAGGAGAACTCCCAGAGCAGGCTATGGTAAAATACAGATGCAACACAATCCTCCATGAAGAGCTGCAGCAACTGCTCAACGAAGTTCACATGTCCCCCTCCTCCCAACTTCTCAATGACCCCACAGATCTGGGCCGCTTGATTCACATCTGATGGGAACCCCCAGAACTGGCCCCAGCCACTCCCACAGTTCCGACTTCAGAGGAACAACAGCGGGAAGAGCAACAAAATGCCTCAGCCATACTGTGGTCCCTCAACCTGATGGGAGGGCTATTTGATCAGCCTGCTGCCTGCACAGTAGGCTTGTCAACTTGCCATAGGGCTAAC
>QGOA01015677.1:12964-31831 GCA_003313075.1 Termitomyces sp. MG16
CCCAATTGACTCCCAAGGACAACCTCCTGGCCTGCCATCTTCACTGCCCTCTGCATGGAGACCTGGACCTCTCCTCGACAGGAACAAACCCCCAGGCCGCAAACCTCCAGGTGAGCCATCCAAAGGAGGCCTTTCAGGCAGGTGGAGTCCTGCTCTCAGTGCCTTTCCTTCCCAAGGAGAGGGGGATAACTATTATTACTACTACTACAATGCCGGCCCTCCTCCTCACAACATCACTGGTCTGGATGATGCTCGCAATGCCCTTACCCATGAAGGGTGTCTGAACATCCAAAAACCCAACGCATTCACAGGCCAGGACCCCCGCAAATGGTGTACCTTCCTCATACAATGTCTTAACACGTTCCAGGCAAAGCTGCTCACATTTCAGATTGATAGCTTCCAGGTGGCCTTTGCCGCCTCCTACCTTCAGGGAATCACCTTTGACTACTATATGGCCCTAATCCAGTTCGACCCAAACAATCTGGCCTTCTCCCACTGGCAGACCTTTGTCGATGAGTTCTTGAGTAAGTTTGGAATCTACAACACCGTGGCTAAGGCTGAGGACAATCTCTTCAACCTCCAAATGTGTTCCAAAGAACGCTTCACCACCTTTATTGTATGTTTTGAGAAGGAAGCCTATAAAACAGGTTGGAACTACAGTGCCCTCCCTACTGTGCATATTTTGTTTTTACTTCTACCCCTTCCCTAAGACCGAGTGTTCGGTCTTATTGGGGGATATGTAATGGGACATCACACTTGTACTAGCATCCACAATGCTATAGGTATTCAGTAGAGTATTACATAAGATAACATCTTATATTCACTCTAGTTCTAGTCAATCCGATACTGCGGTCTGATTCAGCACTGTGTGATACATACAAGATTGTTCTAGCTCGTAACCAATGGTTACAATTACATGGGCCATATTTTACAGCAAGTCAAAATATACTAGTGCTGGACACACAGTCCCTCAAGAAAACTGCAAAATCATGCCGTAAGACGTGTCTTCTGGTTGACAGAACTCATAAAGCACAACACATTCTCACAATGTACATACCGGTCTAAAATTGGCAAACATGTACCCAAGGGTATAGCAAATTATATATGTCAATGTAACTATGAGGAGACTGTTGATTATACATTCATTCATCTAGATAAATAAACCGCTGTTTAATTGACACAATGCACAGATTGATATGCAAACACTGTGAAAGGCATCTGAATACATATAGCTGTGAACACGTGTAACATAAAAGGGCATCATAAAAGTGGTCCTGGTTTACCGCAGCATAATCACATTGGATAATATATTGGGTGCGTAAATCTACAAAAGATGCAGAGCCACCATTAGTAAGTTGCATGCATGATACATTGCATTTCAAATGCATGCAGGTTGTGTTTGAAATGTTGTGTACTGTGTAAAGTGGTTCAACAGTCTTTCCATTGGTTAAAAAGTGTCTAATCACATTCAGTTAAGTGTGTATATGAAATGTCAAATATAGGGTATAACTGACCCAATATTATATGCATTTGCAGATATAACAAGGACGTATAAACCACACACGAGGAGCAGATAGACCCTAGCCCATTGCTTGACAAAAACAGTGGTGGATTACATACTAATAATCATTGAAGCATAGTAGGTTAGTAGTTGTTACATAAGTGTCAGTATAGATGACTAGTAAAACCTGTTATTAAGGGTTACATAAGCATATGGACAGACAACCAATAAATATTCAGTCCACATGGCATGTAAGGTTTACGATGTACCATAATGTTATATACCTACATAAAAAGACTGAATATGGACGTATCAACAGACATATGCCACTGTATACTATAAAACAATATTTAACACCTATATAATACAAATAATACAATGAATAAAGTTGAGTATATCAAATATATATAATATCAACGCTGAGCAAACAATATAGCAACAAGGAGAGATAAGTCATCAGGAAATTTAAAGGCAAATGTACGCTGTGTTTAAGCTAGGATACGTCCACATTTCAGGATCTGGCATACATTATTCAGATCAACAAAGGAATCATTTGTAGTTTGCTATGGCATTGTGCAGCAAATGTGACAAGAGTGACAAACCCTTAAATTGTCGCTGAGAAGGGACTCAATAGTTTCTGTATATTTTTCTTCAGGTGAACCTCGTATATCTCACACTACAGAATTAAAGAGGGACTGGCAAAAGTTTACATATAATAGAGCCATAAGGGTTGCTACATCAGAAGGTGCTGACTGAGGGGGCATGTCAGATGTGCAGTAGGGAATAGCACTGTATCTATGCATTGGTGTATTTTTTTAAAAAAAATAACAAAATATATATATATACAATAAAGAAACAATACACACACACATATATACACATGTAGCATGATAGTACAGTTTCAGGGGTTGGAAGATGCAATTCTAGGATAGACTACAATAATTAAATGAGTAAGTATCTGCTAATATGGATGTGTTACAACAATAAATACGTATCTTGGCAACGAGTGTGTTCTGAAGTAGTCAAAGACAGACAATTCTGTTTGCAGATATTTCGGGCAGATCCTGCAGTCAAACAATGATTAGATGGCGAAACAATTTCCTCTGTTGAGGGTTCATGGCCTGAAGACTGATGCGAATATGGTTCATCTACAGCATTATTAAGAGACTTGAAATTATCATTAAAATCGTCTTCATTGCTGTATGCAAGGGTTTTCTAAACGTCATCATCCTTAGGGTTGTTCCGATCTAGGCAAGGTGATATATGCAATAGAGAGTACCTGAGTTCAGATGCCGTTTTATTATCACCATAAACCAAACCATTGAGATAAGGACAATTTATTATATATAAATGAATAAACCAATAAGAAGATAATACTGACAACACTGTAGCGCATGCACCATATGCATCACAAGTAGACTTCTCTACAGTGTATGATGGGCCATTCCAATAAAATGATCAGTCAGAAGAACTGGCCATCATAGTTTTGAAATAATCCCATGCAGGCCCACCGCATATACATTTGCACACTGCCATCCAAACTGAAGAGGTACCCAGCCCTTCAACCTCACCTTGTATTCTCAATGCACAAGTGGCTCTCTTAAGTAGAACAAGCATGCAAGTGTGATGAGCCAAAAACATGGAGTAAATGGTCTGGAATGTGTCATAACCATTTAAAGAATCACCAGGCCTGCAAAAGGTATGATGGAGGAAGTACTAGTACACAATTTTGTGGGCCCTCAAGTGGTTTTTGATAGATGATTCAAACACGTGAACATTTGTATTAAATAGGTAGTTTCAATTTATAAAAGCACTATGCAATTTGAAATAATTGCACAGCAAGAAAATAGACAGTGCGCCTTCCCAGGTATCCCAATCCAGCACATGTTGATACTCCCAGTCTACAAGAAATTAAATATTTTTCTTAAAAAATAAAATAAATAAACTAAAAATTAGAAGTCAACATCATATGCTTACCTAGGTTGCCCTCAAAAAGTTTCTTTGTATACTGGTAGTAATGCACAAGCATGCAAACCAGTATAAAATGAGAAGCCGTTCTGTGATCAGCATTTGCAAGTGTTCAACTACCCATGAAATGATAATATATCCCAATAACAGAATCAGCGAGAGTGGCCGCTAGATAATAATGACCTCCAACACATATGGAAGGCACCAATATCACGACACAAAGTGGCACGTTAGGGCGCACAATACTACGGAATTAGTCAGATATTCTATGCAGCAACATAAGGGCACTACTTACAAAACATCACCAGGTTCCAATACAACCACTTTGGTATTGCACAAGTCAGTGTTCACCTCATGCATTACATATTGATTCGTAAAAATAGATACGGTAGCAAAATCCTTAAAAGACCCAGACTTTGGTCGTGCAACATACAGTAACTTGAAGCCCATTTCCACCTATAAGAAAGTACCATATCCATTAGAATCAATGTGCCAGTTGTAATGGGCAGATCCAGTCAATGCTATTGCCCATCACATGTCAGATATCGGATAATTGTTGGAGGAGTCACAGTATGAGGATTGACCATTTACTTGCAACCATGCAAACCAATCACTGGACATGGATAAAACAGGAAATGGATTGCATACTGCAGGCATATTGAGAGCGCTCAGAGCCTGCAGTTCTGCAGACAAAACAGCAGCAAACACATCAATGAGGGAACCTCTATGTGTATGTTGAATATCTAGCAATGTGAAATCTATCATATGTAAGTATATGTAATGGAATGCAAGAACACACAAACAGACATACCATGAATAGTAGTAACACTGTATATGTTGTGGACAGAGGTCAGTGTTGTACCGGTAAATCTGTTGTCTACATGGTTGATGCCTTTGATCAATACAGCAGCATGATCAGTCAGATATTTAGAAATGCTAGTATTAATAAGGTCCATCAATTCATCCATAGAAGCAATCTTGATAAATGTCAGTCTAGTCGACCTCGTAACGACCGATTTGTAGAGTGAGTAAAACCATTGCAAATCCTCTTTTAATTGTAGGGTGTTCAGCAGCAGTTATGGATACAGATTACAGTACTTATATGGAACTTGGAAGTAAACTGATATGTGCAGTTTATACCATGAATTGCATACTCAACAGGACTTTCACCTGTCATAAATACAATGTCATCCGATACATCGATATCAGAATTGTTGAACTCCAAGTCCTGATGTTATATGTCATACAGTGAAATAACATAGTAATCACATATAATAAGTTATGTACAGTAACATCAAGAGTCAAATCAATGAGGACACAAGAAATGTGTTTGGTAGGCCGTGTCCTGTCAATACGGTCACCATGCGTACCTTCAACATTTTTGGTGATCTTGCACCCTCGTCTTTTCCTTTTGAGAGAAGGAATAGACAGCTAATTACTTGGTTTATCAGATCTTCATGACCGCACCACCAATACATTACTTTTGGGAATCAAAACCATAGGTTCTTCATCCGATGGAGTAATGAGGTTGTCAGAGGATGACAGATTGATGCTGGAGATATTGAGTATGTTTTGATCATCATTGATAGCGTCACCTCTACCAAGTGCATGTCTTCTATCAATATAGACATTGGTGGGCCTGTCAGAAGGAGAATCATCCTGATCATTGAGAGAATATAGAGGAGGAGACATAAAAGACAGACAGCTGTCTGCCACATCACGCCCACCAAGTTGTCTAGTTTTGTTTGTCGACTTGCTCATATTGTTACTGCCAGCATTGACATTGTCATTGAATGGATTGTTGGTAGTATCTTGTAAAGGTGACATATGTGTCCTACAAGTATCACATGAATTGTCATCATTGATAGGTGGATGATATAGATTGCTATCAGCAGATCAAGAAGGATACACATCTTTATCACAAAGCCTGTTGTTATCGAACTCATTATCATACGTAATTGCAGACAAACAGGAATCGTTGGACACAGGGACGTCAGTACCAGAGGCACTTCTGGTTAGTGAGGTCAGGAGTAAAGAATTGTCAGGAAAAGGTAAAACATCAAAATATACCACTATATCGAGCTGATCAATTACATTGGATGGCAAAGATAGGGTAGCAGGGACGTGCAAAGACCCGTTAACAAGGTTTAGCCAATGAGGCACAGCATCCCTCACCACCCCCTCCAAATGTTGAAATGCGGATCTAAGTTCCTGTAGGAGGTTCCCCCCCAGAGCTGCAGAAAACAACACCTTCCACAATGCCTGATCCACTTCTCCTACAGCAAGAGGTCGTTCTAGCCCTCCTATGTGATTCCATAACTACCACGTTAACGATACAATTAACTATCAATATGGCATGCAAGAGAACAATCACACCTTAAATACTGTTTCCTTTGTGCACACTTCATTATACTCGTGAGGATTGAATAACATGAGAGGCAATATGGCCAACGCAATATATAAAGAATTATGAAGAACAGTTGTGTGACCTTGAAGAGCTGAACCATGAACTTGGCAAATATGTGCGAGCCCAGACTAGTCATTCTCTGACCTGCGGTATCAAAATCTAAGATGTAAATAACAATTAAACTAAAAAGTATTGTATCTAGAAACTATCATACTCTTGATAGACTCGATGTCCATAGGCAGAAATAAATTTCCCTGATACGAGCACCGATATTTTCAGCATTAACAATACACATACAATATAGATATTAACGTACCTTAAGAAGACATCTCAAATGCAGGGCCGCAGAAGTCAAGTTGGTGAGTGTAGTGACAACATTTTTTTTCCCAATGTGCTGAGCGAGACTTGAGTACAAACAAATCAAGAGACCACCTTCCGACAAATAATATATGGAAGAGTCAAATTGTTTATCTCTACACGCCTTGGATTGAAGTGCATGTATATGAGAGTTTAGGGTGTTCTGGAATCTCTCTAGTAGAGCAGGAATATTATTAAGGCTTTCCATAGACTAGGTAATACATAAAATATTGTACTTGACCAATTGATAAAAGCCAATAGAAACAATAACATGTACTGCTTTGTAGTTGTCAACTATGGAACCAGATAAAGAGGGTCTCTGAATAGCCCCCCATTCATCATCTCAAATACGTCCACAACACGATAGGCCATGAGAATCTGAAATTGAGCATCTGTCAGGATCTTTTCAGGTATCATGGGCACATCATCTCCCACCATAAGAGCGCAAAACAGAGAATACTGATCATCCTTGTGGGCAGGAGAAACCATAGCTTCCTCTGTTTATAGCGGGTAGCAAGATCTCCATCCGATAGCAGCACATCAGTAAACCAGGAACAGGATGCAAAAGCCTTGTTTGATAAGCAAGGATGCGGGGAAGTCACAGACATATAACAAAAATATCAGAAAGTACGTGTATATGTGGAGAGGGCAGGAGGAAAGACAAGATGGAGGTTTGAAAGTGTTAACATGCCACATATATATATATATGTGTATAAAATAAAAAATCAACATTTTCAGTAAATAAAATTATATATATAATAGCGGCCCATATTTAGATTGACATTGGATTAACTATGGACGAATTTGAACAACAAGGATTAGTCATACAAAACAGATGACACAACCTTCAGCAAGTAAAACAGTCAAACAGAAAATATGCACTATAATATCAATGAATACAAAGATCATACCGAGTTAGTTTTATCCATCCATGACACTCTTACATAAGACCACTGGCACATTGAAAATAATATCAATTTGTTACATTACACCATATTTTGTAGTCAAACATAGTAATATAAGCAGAAACAGTACGACATAGTTCAGCAAAGCAAAAAATAATCAAGGTATCAGAATACAGCAAACAACAATATCAAACTTATACCAACAGATGCAGAAAATTGAAGGAACTATATGTGGTCCATGTCATGACCCCTCCCCTCCGGAACCTCCCTGGCACATCCTCGGAGCCCCATCCAGAAGCCTCTCTCGTCAACTCCACAATGCGCCCTGCCCCCACAGCTGCCAACACCACCATCACACGCATCAAAGACCGCCATCAACCAGCACCCCTAGCAACCCTGCATCACAAACCCCGGGATCAACCACCATCAACGATTGGATCACGCTGCTCGCTTCCTGCCATCACGCATCACACATTACAACTCCCTCCATGCCAATTGATTGCGTGCCCCACATGCGTGATCCAGATATACAGTCCTAGCCCGCTATTCAATGCCTCCCGGGACTATCCCAGACACCCCAGAACCCCGAGACCTGGTCCCGTAGTACTTATAGTGTAGTTCCCCGTTGTACTCGCTAGTCTTGATATTAACTTGAATTGTTGCATGCCCTCTGCTTGATTGGTACATGCTGACTGGCACACTTTGACTGGCATGCTTGAACAACTGCGTGCTCTAAGTTTGGTACCTACTTTGCGACTTATAATTTGTTAACCCGGTCTTGTCTTAGAACCCCCAGTTCCCAACTAGACCACCTCCCAACCCTCAGCCTCTAAAAAACCTGAAGCCCCTATATCAAGTTCCCTTCCCCAAGACCACCCCTTGTCCACGTCTTGAACCCTGGAGTCCTAGCCCTGGAGTTCCAGACACCCGAGTATCCGTAGATCAAGTCCGCCTCATAAGGGTGTTGCTTTCCTGGAAAGCCTCCGACTCAGCAAAACCTGACAGTCTACGCACCAGCGATCAGATTGCTTCTTTATTTTTACCTTTCCCCTTAAATAGCCCAGCAGAACAAGCTGGCTTAGAGGTAGCACCCCAATTTGTGGCCAATCTACCAACACCAGATCGGGGAGAAGCAGTCAAACCAGCGTCACAAGACATTTTGGAGCTGACACTACAGTGTCCAGAGGATATACCACTCACAGAACTAGAAGAAGAAATATCTTTCAACCCTCCTGGAGTGCCATATTCAGACCCTTCAAGACCACCAGGTCTCATCAAGGATGCCATGCACCTGGTGCCTGCACCATCAACCACAACAAGATCAGGAGTATGAAGAACCATGACGAACTTGATGTTAGTCAAAAGAAAACTACAAATAAATAAATAAATAACCAATAAGAATATCATAATAAATGGTCAACATACACTGAAGAGGACCTTTAAACCATCCAGCTATGTGACCCATGGCAACAACAGACCCCTCAGACACATTAGACGTGTTACCATTGTATGAGTGCCAACTAACAATAGCATTGAAGTCAGCAGCCAGAAATCAAAAGGCAGGTCCAGTTTCTAAATGACCATTGTAGTCAATTTATAATTTATTACTGCCTCCATAGAATTCTTAAACTTCAGAGTCGGTATAATAGGAGCAGATTTGACAGAAAACATCAAATCGTCTATAAGTATAGGAGGCTTTAAAAGAGCAGGCACTGAGTAGCCACCCGCTACAAAATGATGTCAACATAAAGGTATGCTACACACAAGTTGAAAATTTACAGTTTTTGAAGGACATGCTTTTCTCTTCACCTCTGGTTACAAAGGCCATCCCATAGCTTGAGTAAGAGCCTATGGGATCAGAACACAAACCCAACATGTTTCCAACATTGGCCATAGAACATAGAAATTCTTGTATAGGAGGATGAGTAACTGCTGACTTCTACACCAGAATCAAAGAGATGAGAAGCAGACATGACACTGAACATGACATCAATGCAAAAGGCATTACCCCCATAGTTTAAAGCAAGGCAACAAGATTTGGCAGTAAGATTATCAGGATGTATGCAAGCTGAATGCATGTATAAGCCATGTTTAACCTACAATAGGCCTTGAATCAAAGACCTATACACATATGTAACGACGATGCACATGAACAAGACAATATAAGCACTTACTCTGCATTTTCTTTGGACATCTTCAATGTCACAGCTGATATACGTGCAAATTGCACTGATCCATCACTGATTTGTTTATCATATCCATACGGTATGATATTGAACACGTGACTGTATAAAAAATATGTCAATAAATAAAAACAGACCAGTACATATTGCAACGCAAATACTATAAACAGATATACAGAAGATAAAGAAGCATACTGTATGTAGCGGAGAACATAGGATTCTGTATGTCCAGCTGCATAACCAGAGGATTAGTAGCCATAACAGTTGGATCAGTAGCACCGTCAAATCTAACTAAAAAAAAAAAAGAAAAAATCAGAATACAGAAATCAATCAAGCAAATAATAAGACGCTACTCTTCAATATCATAGTGTTCACCAGCACCAACATTGACAGGATCATCGTGTTTAGTAGTGACACCATGTACATAAGTACTGGCATCTTCTATAACATGACAATCTTCGTTATCATCAGCACACTCTTGTTCATCGGTGGAGGCAGCAAACACCAAGGAATTGTTATCAGAATTGACACATGCAATTGGCGCACTGTCTGAGAAAACTAAGTCTGCCGTATCAGCTTCATCATCAGATAATTCCAATGACTCAAAGCTACTCCTGTCGACTCCATCATCGAATGCATCTTTATCAACAATAGGTTCACTAGTGGTGTAGAATTTGTTGTTCAATAAATGGGCAGGCAGTTTACGAATGCAAAATGTACCGATACCATAAATAAAAATAAAAATAAAAGACACAATGCATGAGCAGTATTTATAATAAATTTAAAAATAAAATACTGACATTTTTGGCAAACCGTTGCTTTTTGCAAGAAATATGATGCTATTTATGTTATCTGGGGAATTGTCAGACACTGAGTTAATGTCTGAATCAGCCTTTATATTGGGAAAGATACATGTGGTCAATTTTGTGACCCCTGCAACCTGAGGTTTATCTGAAAGGGTGCGACTGTGCCTGAAGATATACAAGAAACAATATTTTCAGGTGGGTCATACTGCAAATAGTGTAATCTGACTGATATAGTTCACCCAGTTGGAGTGGACAGTGCATCACCTGTACTGGCCAAAAGCTTTTCCAAGGCATGTCTAAATAAACAGTATGCAGTCAACCAAAGGTTAAAAACATAACATTAGTATGCATATAACCGGGGACTCAATGCTTGAAGGGCCACCAGCCCTCTTCTTCTTTGGCAAAGGCATACAGGACATACTATCACTACAAATGATAAGCAATCATTGAAATCAACACAATATACAAGAATGTACACATCACAGGCAACACCAATTTTACGCTTGACTGAAGAGGAAGATGCAGAATCAGCATTGACAGGTGAGTTGCCAGCTACTATAGCTGCAAATATACTGATAGCACATGTCAAGGTTGTACATACAAATGATTATATAATGCACACATTCAATTGGTCTGCATTCCTTAGTCAAATATATCAGTATAATAATGAGACGTAAGTAAGTAGATAGAAATTTACAAAGCTTGCAGCTGTTCATACAAAGAATGCATCATATCTTCCAGTTTATTTGTGGATTTCTTTGACTTTTTGCATGGAGGCATAGTAGTACCAAGTATAACGATGTATAAACAAATATAGAGACAGATAGATAGAGCAAAAAAGTTGAGGATAAGGAAGCCTGCATGCAGGTTTTATAGTATCCCAGCAGACTAACAGACATGTAAACGTCAAAAGCAATGAGAGTCAAATAAACCAAATATATTAGTACGAGTACTCATAGTTGCATGATAAACTGAATATACAAGCCAAATATAGAGGAAAAAATATTTAAAACAAATAGAAATAAAAATAAAAATAAAAATAACACAGAGTTAATGATAGGTTAGAAGCTTTGAGCCAGCCATTTGGAAGATGGATAAAAAACCATTAATACATGCTTAGACAAATAAATCAATACAAATCGGACAACAACACCTGTGTAAGAAACCACTACTTCACACAAGCTCTACATGCACCAGACTGGCAAGTCTGGACATAAAAAGGCAAAAAGGTGGAAACATCCAGATACTACGAGAAATGTAGCCATAACGGTGTAAGAAGTAAGGGATACCAATAGGCAAGCCAAATTGTCAATTTGAATTAGCCCTGTTCAATCCCATGGTAATAACAGAGTAATACGTAGGTAATATGTAGGCAAACCAATTAGTCAGTTTGAATTAACCTATTTCAATCCTAAAAGATGTTAGAAGCAAAGTAACCCACTCAGTATTCAGGGAACAGACAGTTTATAAGCCAAAATCAAATAAAATAATACAGCGGAATAAGAAATATATCAATGCAGAAATGCACATGCTTCAAAATGAAAGGAAAAGAACACAGTCCTATGAAATGGAAGAATCTATGAGAAAGAAGTTGTCTGTGAGACAGTTGGAGGATTAGCATATAGGGAGGTTCAATAAATTAGGTCGATCTTATTGTTTCCAAACACATTGAATAAAAGAGATAAAATATATCCAAATCACTAAGAAGCCAGACAGACAGTCAACCTGTAAATGTTGCCTGCATCAGACTGATGCAACGTGACATGAAAATAAAAAGCCATACAGATAGTTGACACTGAAAAGTTGCTTATAATAGATGGCTGCCATGCAACACGAGACAGTATCAGCTCACCAGACATTCTGTAGCCTATCTTATCATTGCATACACATATACAAAAATAGACAATGAGTACAACAACAGCAATGCAAGTGCGTACTGAATGAAGCCTTTTAGAATTATAGAAAGATATTTAAATAGACATTAACATAGGAAGTACCTTGAAACAACATGTTGAGTATGATGAGCATCAAGAGGAAGCATGACTCCATGACATTCTTCAGGTGAAATGAAAATATATATGTATCACATCTACACATAGAGTTAATGTTTTGTGAAGAACTCAGAATAGAAAAGTATGGTAGTCATATGGCAGTACAAAAGCCCAAAAATATGGAGACTCCTACTAGTAGATGAGGACGGCAAGGTAACAAACAAAGAAGCAACATTCACGGTGTAAGGTGCAATATCAGACATAGATCTGCCCCCGTTTAAAATAGGAGAATCTATAAAATGAGCGTTCAATGATGCTACACATATTGAAGATGGCTGATAGGTATATAGTGAATTCAATCGGAAGTATAAATACCTCAAACAGTCAATAAAACTAGATGGGCTTGGCACACAGCAATTTGACAATGCTATGGCTGTGGCAAAAACAGTATACAAAGCATTTGACTGGGAGTTCAAAGAGGGCAAACTGAAAGAATGGTCAGAAGAAATGTCAGATAAAGAAAACAAGATATTGTATGCAAACAATAGAGTGTTTACACCTGCAAAGAACTTGGACAAACAAAAAGTTCACATTCTGTTCGAAAAGGATACTGACCCCAACAGATTGCTCAAAAAAATTGCACAAGGGAGGTTCAAGAGGACATTAGACAATGTCGTCGAGTACGTGCAAGCAAGGATAATACTGGAAGGAGATAAAACATAAGAATATATAGACAATGACTATAAAACACAGATGCTCACACAAATCAAAGGTTCAAGAAGATCAAACTGCAGACCTTCCAAATTGGCGATATAGTTGCGGTGCAGGTATCCTTTGCAATCATTCCATTGAGGGGAGGAAAGTACAAGATGTTAACAGTTTTGAAATCGATAACGCTGCTGAACAAAACATTTGCACTAGTGAGCAGCCATATAAACAATAAATGTATTATTCTCACTCTGACAATTACCAAGAAGAGGAAGGAGCAACCACTCAAATGCAAAGACTACAAGCCAGTAAAAAAGAAGCTCTGAACGTATGAAGACGACGGAAAACCCCAACAGAGGGCCGGCAAGGTAGTCAGTAGCGGCAATTTCAAGCAACAAATGTTGAATTACATGAACATTGACAACTGATATCTTACAATGGCTTTGATACTACCTCTTGAGACATTTTTACCCAACACGGTCCATTATATTTTCACTGAGTTATCTTATTTCTCACATCTGATCAATTGGTTGTCTCTGAATTGTTCCGCAAGCTCTCATTGCTGTTCCCTCATTGCCTTTCTATATTAATCCAAGTACTGAGCATTCACATATACCACTGTCCATAGCACCTAGCATCCAATATACTACCGCCCATATCATATTATATCATTTGTTTGTTTATTTTTCTTTTTTTTTTTAATTTTTTCTACCAGTTATTATAGTAATAAATAAGTGTCATCACATCAAAATAATACATTGATTATATAATTGATTGTATGGATGAACGGTTTGACAATACTTACCAAAGAGAATTATATGTATATATTTTTTTTTGTTCTCCCTTAATGCTTGATTAATGAATTATCTAAGTTTGATACCTTTATAAACTATGGACCAAGAAAGATTAAATCTGACATTGATGGATAAATAGTTATATCGCCTCAAACGATACATGAAGGTAAAAATAATATTACATTGATAGGACCCCATACAGGATCAGCACATCAACGGCAGGTGACGGCAACGCGGCACCGACTCGGGATACCTTAGCGCGCGCTAATTATCCAATTTTGGCGATATTTGACGGCCGCGCACGGCAAGAAGCAGATCCAATCAATGATAGCGCTGACGGCAGACAGAATGACAACTGACAAATGGCATTAGTCACTGACGACAGCGCTTAGCAAGAAGCCTGATGATCTATCAAAAACTGACAGACAGCTTGGCGTTTGACCTTGGCGTCTGACATCGCTTAGCGCCTCAATTTGGCGCCTGACATTGCTAAGCCTTTTGGACAGACAGAAGGGTGATGGATTGATGGTTTAGCACCGCGATCTGCCGCCTGGCGTCGCTAAGGTTCTTGAATGGACGGTAGGGACCTGAAACTGTTGAAGCTACCCCTATGAAATTTTCCAGTTTACCGCACTTTGGCAATGGTTGGTCACTGGCGACAGTGAACTCCTTGTAGTATATAAAGTACTTACCGACTTGTACATACATCATCGAACAATAGATCAGAGTTTCCTGCTCCCCTTTCTTCAGTCTCCCTTATGCTCAAGATCTCATTTACAGTCGGCAATGTTGAACTCATCGGCAGTTGCAGACGCTCGCCAACACTCGACACACTCACGCCTTGCAACTATGGCAGGCATTATCGACGCTTAGACTCCGCTAAGCTTACCGTGCTCTTGCCGCTCACATTGCCGTGTCACTTACCACTTCTTTTATAGGCGCTTTACCTTAGCGCTTTACACTTGCCGACTCCCTTATCGACTTTTCCCCATTTTCACAGGCGCGTTCTCTGGGACCTGCCCGGGACTCCTCACATCACTTATAGCGCGCCCAACGCAAGCTTTTGGTACGGTAACACTATAGTTATATTTGTTACTGACCAAATTTTGGGCGTCATCAACATGACGTTTTAGATTCAATCAGATAGTTTCGCATTTGAAAGAATGTAATAATATGGAATATATGTAGCAATCATAGAACTTGTGGCTGTACAGCAGTTGTATACTCAAATGATGCACAGCCACAATAACACAATTGGAATAAATAATTAAATATAGCCATACGTCTACAATGCTATCTACTTCCGCTACATGGTAGCTAAGGACATATTAGGTAGGATACATCTTGGTAGACCCACAGCTGAACAGTATATGCATAACTAAAAAGGTGCAAGTGGGGTAGCATCAAAAACCTAGTGAAGAAAGCTTGCCACCACTACGAGTGAAATTCACTATTTACATAAAGGAAAAATTTGAAGGATAAGGCTATTATGATAGAAAGGGCCTATTAGGATGTGGCTAAGCCAGCAATCAAGCATTGGACCCGACCCCTGATGGCTGTATATCATTCAAATATACGATTGATACACAGCCACCATATACATGAAATTACATGCTATTACTATATTCAAAATAAATAATTAAATAAATAATATAAGAATATATGTTCATGATTATAGTGGCTGTGCAACGGTTGCATATTTGAATGGTATACAGCCACAACAACAGAATCAACTGACTAATATATTGTATATTTATTTATTTATTTATTTATGGACAAGTGAAGACTTCCAAGGAAGCCAATGCCCTAGGCACCTCTTCACCCATATGGCTGCATACCTGGGACCAAAACAATGTACTAGTTTCAGACAGCAATAACATACTCACGAATAAATGCCATCACATATAAGTGTGAGGATACATACAAACTCTAAGGTGCCCTTTTGATTTTATGTAGCTGGCAAGCCACAACACTGACTTAAGATGTGTTGGTAAATGAACAATTGTATTATAATCCAATATTATGACTCACCAGATATTTGTATTAACCCCCCCCTCATTCAGACAAAATATAGTTATGCCCCAACCAATTATAATCAGCATCAAAATTGGCATTGGAGGTATTATATATTACCTGCGTTGACCTTAGAGTACCTGTACCCAGAATATGGTTCAAGGCAGCCATGTCTCATCGTTGAGGATAGTGAAACCAAAGGTCACACTTGCCAATAATCGGCAGTCTATTTGGCGATCACATTCCATGTGGATCTACTAAATGCCAAGCATCGTAGTATTGACCCTGTATATAATCGGTGATCTATTGTACCATGTGAGGTATGGGCTTTGGAATGACATACTGCATAGGTCTTATGCAGCTGGCAAGAAGTCTAAGTGAGTGGAGTTTAAATGAGTAATGACATTCCCATCCATCCTTTACATTTATTTTTTATGAATTTTATCTTGTATAAGCGGTACACGTGCTGTTTCCGACTTATAAAACAATAAATGATGAAAATGCACTTAAAAAGATTAGTTAAAAATACATGAACTTTGTAGAGGACTCAAAACTATCTGTATGGACACAACACTCTTATCATTACTTACATACAAACTCGGAGTTTATTTTTATTTATTCATCTAAGCATTGTGTACTTACCCAGCATGCCTACCCAGAGATGGCAGGCCAGTCTATAGGGTCAAGTTCATTGACACTGACATCTGACCCATTGGCACTGGAGAGGAGCACGCAGATGACCAGCTCAAGCAGCTCAGTCCAATCAGCACCTGCTGCGAGCTCGTTGACACATACTGAACAGCCTGTTCTTGACCCCAGTCAGGTATGGCTAGTCCCGGCAGCAAAGCGGATCTCTCAAGCCAAGGTGACACCAGAGCAATTTGCCACAGCCCAAAACTGGCACTGTGGCCCTCCCACCCTCAAGTGGTGTCAAAACAAGGGTCCTGTGAGTGTTCTCCTGGCCTAGTTGCATGTCTTAACCATCACCAGTGCTTGTTATGCTCACATCAAAGTGAACCATGTGAGTTCAAGGCGCTAGTGGCAAAATTTTGCAAGGATAACCCCATTTGTATTTCTTGTCGAGCCTGGCATGAGCGATGCTCTGTGGCTCAGGCATGGAAGGCATCTTGCATGAGCAAAAAACAGGGGTGGGACATAACCTGAGTGCTGAGCCAGTTGGCTAGTGCATCCAGATTGAGGGCTAAGGAGTCGGGTGGGGCACTGGATAGGAGTTCATTGAGAAGAAGGAAGGCGAAGGCATCGACTACACAGCAGGTTAAGGAAGAGCACAGAGCTTCACCTGTGTCAATGGAGGAAGCACTGATGACTCAGCATGATAAGAAAAAGCGCCAAGCATCACCAGAGCCATACTTTGAGGAGGCGACAAATTTGGGTTTGATATTATTTAATTGTGCATACAGACACGTGAATACAAAGTCATCAAGTGCAGGTAATGTGCCCAGGTCAAAGGGCATGGAGTCAAGTAGAGCGTGGTCTGAGGGTTCATCAAAGGCTGTGGGGTTGGTTGAGGTGCAGGCTGAGGGTTCGTCATAAGGAGGAAGGGTGGAAGCGTTGTTTCCACAACAGGACAAGGGGAAGCACCAAGCTTCGACCAAGTCAGTGGAGATAATAGGGTACAAGCATGCGTGGAGGTCTCCAAGCTTGGACATATTGGATATCCATGAAATCTCCCCGATACCTGCCCAATCGTCTATTGATGCAGAAACGCACCAGCATTTGCAGGAGGCCCTGGCAAATGAGCACCAGATAACCTTACAGTTGCACCATATGCAAGAAGATCTTGTAAGGGTGACCTCTAGACGCTGTGGCTCAGTCACACAGCTGGCAGAAGGAGATCCAAAGTGTATTAGAGTATGTACTGACAATATCATAATGACTACTCACCTGGCAGAGGGAAATCCAAAGAGAACAAGTCTAGGGATTTCCTATGCCAGGTTGGACACTTCTGGGGCTTCTGAAGCATGGAAAACAACTGTACAGTATAACAAAACCTTAAAAACTTGAAAATTGACTAACTAAACAACTGTGCAAACAAGGCAGGAAAACTCCAGACTTTAGAAGTCAGAAAGGCAAACTCTGGCTTATATAAGCAGTCTGGAAGCGGTGCTGAAGGGCCCACACTTGTCTGAATGGTAGCTAAAGAACCAGAGCACCTTAAGGGCTGAGAGTAGTACTAACAGATAGTGTTGAAAAAATAGAAACAGTAAAATGAAATAATGTCAGAAGAAATAAGAGAATGAATGAAGGGAGAGTGAAGGAATAAGGAGTGAGAAAAGGAAGAAATGAGGAGTCCTCTGACAGATCTTCAGCAGGAACGATGTGCTCGGGAGGCCATGCAGAAAGAGCAAAATATGGCGATTTGTGACAGGGACAGAGCATTTGGAGACAGAGATGCCACTTTAGTAGCACGCATGGCTATCAAAGATGAGTTGGCTGGTTTGTGGATGCGAGTAGAGCATATTGAGAATTGAGGGTTGGACAATGCAGCACCTGGAGCATCGGAGATAAAGGAGGTACGGCAGACGATACAGCAAGTGGAGGCAGCACAGCCATGTATTTTATGGAGAAGGAACTGGCTGTTGAACATGTTGGCATTGTCCCATGAAGATGTTATGCGTAAGTGACCCTATGTCCCATAATATATACCTGATACATCTTCACGTCCAGGAGGGGTGTGCGAGTACCGACTGTTGTTGGATAGAAGTTCCTCAGCGCTTGCCCTCATCCAGCAAGGGCTGCCCCAGCATATCCCAGAGATTATGCAAGGAATTGATCAGTTGGGAGGTCTGTTAGCAGTGCACCAACACAGGAATGCAGTGCCACCAGGAACTTGGATGAAAGTGGCAGCAGACGCTGGCCAGCCCATGCCAATGCAGGATAAAATAATTGCAATAGTGGTATCGACTTTAGAAGAAGAAATAATGACAGCAGAGGTGGGTGAAGCGGCAGTGATAGCAGCAATGATGGGCAGAGCGGCAGTAGCAATAGCAGCAGCGGCAGCAACAATGACTGTGGGAGAGACAGAGGAGGAACAAGAGGTTTGGAGGAGGCCTCTATTGTAATTTCTTGCTTGCAAACCTAAATTTTGTACATTATATATATCGTACTATATATGGTCAAACTTTGTATATAGTGTACTATATATGTAGATAATGTACTACAACGGACTATACATCAGGACATTGTGATACCAATAATAGTTTATTGCAGACA
>QGOA01015739.1:0-21153 GCA_003313075.1 Termitomyces sp. MG16
ACACTTTGGATCTCCCTCTGCCAGCTGTGTGACTGAGCCACAGCCTCTAGAGGTCGCCCTTACAGCTGGCAAGCACATGTGTGTTCCTTCAAGTTGAACATCTGAAAATTCTTTAACATCGGACCACCTTCCCATGGCACCTGCCTCACCAGTGCCTGCAACTATTGACAAATCTGATTGTGAGACTATTGTTAATGAGCCATGATGCCAAAGTATGCAGAAGACTCAAGATATTGATGAATTTTTTGATGTACCACAAAAGCATGATGGAAAGACTCTTTGACTACCTATACTTACTACAGGCTGCAGCTTTGGGCCCAAGCTGAGCTGGGCTAGGCCTGAGCCCCTCCTAAAGCCCAGCTTTGAATATGTATGTAACCTGAGTTACGGGCTAGAACAATCTTGTGTGTATCACACAAGCGCTAAATCAGATTGCAGTATCGGATTTGACTAGTACTTAGAGTGAAAACAAGATGTTGTCTTACATAATACTCTACTAAATGATTATAGCGTCGTTGACACTAAGAACATGGATGACTCCGTTACATACCCCCCAATGAGACCGAATACTCAGTCTTTAGGAAGGGAGGTGGAACGAGATAGAGAATGCACAATAGTGCAGAAAACAGATGGATAACACACGTATTGCGTGGCTGCAAGGCGTTAGCATTTATGCGCAGTGTAAATATGTCGTCTGGACACAATAGGAAGCAGTCCTTATCAGACAAGAGCGCAGGGTGCGCCAGCAGTGGTTGGAACATGTTTATATATAAACAAAATAATAAAAAACAAAAAGAAAGTGACCCCTCCTCTGGGTCCGCTGTATATACACGCGACTCTAGAGTGCGTATCAGCTGGAATGGTTTGAGTGAAATACTCGGAAGTACCTACACAACAAGTTATTAATATGAGTCTAGGACCTGGATGACACTGCTCCCGCAACCGCACCCGTCTCCGTAACCATTGCCTCCTCCTCCAGTGCGACATTAATTGCGGAAGGGGGAGGCGCCGATTCCGTCCTCGGTGGGGTTATAGGCCCCTCGACCACAGGCATGTCTACCACCATAGACTCAGTTAGTGCGACGTTAATCGCTAAAGCTGTGGTGGTGAGCATACCCTGCTCTGCCGTGCGTGACGGGAGATTGATCCGGCCTGGGTCCATGTCAGCTGTGGGCAGGTCATGCGCTGCCGTGCGTTTTAGGAGGCGGACCTGGTTCGGGTCCATGCCAATGAGATAGTAGAGGCCATTGGCCTTGGGGTTTTTGGGGAGACGACTTTCCTTGTTGTGCTTGAACATAAGACGATAGTGATCGTCTTCGGTCATCTCCCGCCATCCATCCCATTGTGGGATTGTGGGAGGGGTGCCGTATCTATTCAAGTGCTTCATGCGCTTGTCGTCGATGTTGCGGAAGATGTCCATAGACATCGTGGGGGCGTGGAATTGCTGCTCCAGGAAGACCACTCCGTAGGTATAGGCGTGGTCCACCTAGTTGGCAGGTATCTGGTTGTGCAGTAAGACGCGTAACGTGTCGTCGTTGGAAAAGTTCTGTGCAAAGTCGTCTGGTATGTGCACAGGATGAAGTTCCAGCTGGTGCCTTCTCTGGGGCTCAAACAGCTGGTCTGGGAACATGGCATTATAAGAGGCGATAGCCTCGTAGTAAAGACCCAGGCAGGCCATGACGAGGGTCATGCGCCACACAATCACGGGCTTGGCTGTGCTGTTAGCACAAAGGGCTTGGCATAAGGCAAACCTGAAGAGGGTTCGCCAGTGCATACGGTAGGCATGGTCGACCACAATGCCTTGATACGTGTTTTCCAACCCTGGACGACCAAAGATCAGCATGTACTGTGCAAGCTGATCCAGGTCGAACGGAGTGGAAGGGTCTTGAGCGCGCATTACGTGCAGCGCAGTCAAGCCATCTTCTTTCATGCACAGAAAGCGCCCCAGAATGTGTCGGCGCTTGACAAGCGCAAGGTCGTCTGTCCCCTGGGCTGAGTTGACGAGGTCTTGATAGCGCGGGTCCTTCATCAGGAGCATCATTGTTTGGTCATGTAATGACTCATCAGTTTGCTGGGCGAACATCTGAAGCTCTATGATGAGGAGGTAGGTGGTAACTCGTTCGCGACGGGGAGCATGCTTGTTCGAATAATATTTGTAGAGCCGATCCAGCTCTAATAGCATGTGAGGAAGGCTGCGAGGGAAATACTTGTAAACAATGCTGGCCAGAATGCCAGCACGGTGCCCAGACAAAAACTCATATGCTGCTGCCTGGTTGGCCTCGGCTCCCAACAGCACGGTATTTGAATGGTACAAATAATAAGTGCAGTGGCTGAGTGCTCCCCTGAAGCATGAATTTGTTCGCTTGATATCGAGCGGTCCCCACACCTTCACCCCCAATCCATCAGGGATTCTCTCCAAGAACTCACCCTCGGACCTCTGCTTGAGGGCCCGCAGCTCTCTGGCACAAATCACCTTCTTCTTTGCAATGCGCTTATTGCACGATACTTGCTGGAATCGGTCCACTGCCGATTCCCCTTCCTCTGCCTCCTCCTCATGCTCTGAGCTCAACTCTTCATAGTCGCTCTCGTCGGATAAGGAGGCCACAGGTGCTTTGCCTTTTTCAGGCATGGAACGGTTCTTTGAGGTCACCACCAGACCATCATATTGCTCGGGAGAGCGAGGGTCAGTGGTCAAGACGACCACGGGAAAGTGTGCCTGCAGTGCAGGCACAGTAACGGGCAACAGAAACAACATTGAGACCTTCCTGGCCTGTGCGGGAATGCCAGCCAGGAACTCTATCACCTCCAGCTTGGAGGCATCAAGAGGAGGCTTACGGCCTTGACGTTGGTGTACCAACCCTGACTTGACCAGGGCGGAAGATCCAAATGGTGGCTGAGCCACCAGAGGGACAGGCACATTTTGCGCCAGAGTTCTCCCCCCAGGCTCAGCTCAAGGAACAATGGTAGTGGGTGCTCTTGGCGCCACAGCGACGGTTTTGGACCCCCTAGGTGGGGCCTGGGATGATGCGGATTCCCGCTGACCCAGGGACAGGCCTGCCAAGGGTTCACTGACTGCAGCCAGCGACTCTGAGGCAGCCTGAGGGCCTGACTCGGGTAACCGCGGTGACGAAGCCACGGGCTGAGCAGGCTGCTCATGGCACGCAAATTGCGCTTCTGACAGCATCCTTGCCCATGGAGGGTCAACTGGTCGACTGGGCTGATATTTAGCCCTCTTGACCTCGGCAGTCGGTTCCTCACCTGTGACAATTTTGCGCTTAGACACGTGTTTGATCTGTTCCAGCGCTGCGACGCGCTGCCTCTTCATCAGCTTGATCTGGTTGAGCAATCCCTCCATCACCATCATGGCCAGACTGTTCTGCAGGAAGGACGCAGTTGCAGGGACTGGCTGTCCCACTGCTTCCAGTCTGCCCAACAGCACATCTGACACTGCTAACCTCTGTGCTTGTGGCGCAGGCTCCTCATACGACTCTGCCACGGGCTGATGTGCCCATGGTACTGACAGCGGCCCTGTCACCGCACCCACATACGTCGGATTCGATGCAGCTGAGCGTGATGACAGTTCCTGGTAGTAGCGCCCTTCGGCGTGTGCTGTCCTCTGGGCGCCCATAACGCCCTTCGTCATCGACCTCCATCTCTTGCAAGTGGAGGGGCGTCTGGTAGGGGAGCAGCTCGTCACGGCCTGGATAGGCCATGCCCACTGACTGAAACTGGCTTGCCACCGGATATGGCAGCTGCCCCTGGTACTGATCAGAATAATCTCATTTTTGTATATTCGGGGGTCTTCCCCCTCCACTAGAGCCTTGCCAGCTCTGATCACTCTTTTGCGGCCCCCAATAGGCCATTTTCACTAGACACGTAGACTATGTGTATTGGGACTGAGAAAAGAAAGAAAAAAAACAATCTCCCAACTCCGCTAGTGGTGTAAACAATCACAAATACATGCCACCCGGCCTCTCACCGGCGATCAAAGTTGCGTAAACAGTCACAATCATCAGCCACAATTAGTAGCCACCCGGTTAGTCACCGGCTATCAAAGTGGACTTTGTCCACATTCCAACACCACACACGCATTATGCGCATTTTGCTAGCTGTTGAGGGCATTTCACGCCCTGCAACTCCAGGTATCTGTCAATCACTGCAAGGTCTTTGCAGTTCACTAGCGGTTCCCAGATAGTATCACCTAAGCTCCATCTTACCTCGAATTCGAGGTTTCCTTTTGTCTACCAATGACCTATGAGGTCATTTACAAACCACTTCTGGTCATTGCCAGTTCCAAAGTTATACAGCTCCGGAGTTGTGCAGTTAGGGAAGAGAGCATCACTACTGACCATATATGGTCGCAATAGCGACATGTGAAACTTGGGCACTATCCTGCGTGCTTGCAGCACATGGGGTAGTTCCAGCACGTAGTTAGATGTGCTCAGCTCCGCCTCAAGGACCTTATATGGTCCAATCCACTTCGGACACAACTTACTTGCTCTGCCTTTTGGCAGGTTCAAGTTCTTCGTAGAAAGGTACACTAGGTTCTGTAAGGGCAACCTCTAGAGGCTGTGGCTCAGTCACACAGCTGGCAGAGGGAGATCCAAAGTGTATTAGAATATATACTGACAATATCAAGGTAGCTACTCACCTGGCAGAGGGAGATCTAAAGAGAACAAGTCTAGGGATTCCCTATGCCAGGTTGGACGCTTCTGGGGCCTCTGAAGTGTGGGAAACAACTGTACAGTACAACAAAACCTTAAAAACTCGAAAATTGCCTACACAAACACTTGTACAAATAAGGGGCAAACTCTGGCAAACTCTGGCTTATATAAGCGGTCTGGAAGCGGTGCTGAGTGGGCCCACACTTGTCTGAATGGTGGCTAAAGAACCAGAGCATCTCAAGGGCTGAGAGTAGTACTGACAGATAGTGTTGAAAGAATAGAAACAGTAAAATGAAATAATGTCAGAAGAAACAAGAGAATGAATGGAAGGAGAGTGAAGAGATAAGGAGTGAGAAAAGGAAGAAATGAGGAGTCCCCTGACAGGTTCCCTTTCTCGATGTCCGGTTCATCATGTCTGCAATTATTTGCATGTTTGGTCTGCCATATACGCAATTCTATAATCATGGTCATGGGCATCTGCCAGATTTCTTAGCGCGTTGCGTGCAAACTGCTTTACTCCCACATGAATAACTTTGTCCGTACGAAGTTCACGAATCATGGATGGCATGTAGCCATTGTTGAGTTCAAAGGGTGAGTACCCTGTGGTTTCCGATATACTCACGTTTATTGCAAATTCTATGAGTGGACATCTATCCACCCAGTCCTTCTGATCAGGACGTACAAATGCTCGCAATATTTGCGCGATATTTCTATTAGCACGTTCAGTTTGACCATCCGTTTGCGGATGAAACGATGTCAACATGAGCAACTTTGCTCCTAGCAGTTTGTGCAACTCCTTCCACCATTTGGAAGTGAACTTAGCATCTCGATTGCTTATGATCAAACTTGGCAGTCCATGGAGGCGTACTATCTCCTTAAGATAGATCCACGACAAGTCCAACGCTGTCATGGTGGTTCTCACCGGAATAAGATGGACCATACTGGTCATTCTACAAATCACTACCCAAAGGTAGTTAAAACCCTTCGACTCAGGGAACGGACCTATAAAGTCCATCCTGATCGAGTCCCAGGGTTTGACTGGTATGGGTAGCGAGTGAAGCTTTCCCGGTGGCTTCAAAGTTGATACTTTCGACTGTTGATATAGCTCGCATGTTGAGCAAAATTTGCTCGTCTCTTTGGCCATTTGCAGCCACCAGTACCAGCGTCGCACATAATCCAGCGTTTTCTGAGTTCCGAAGTGGCCCACTACTCTATGGGCCTGGTCCAGGATAGTCGTAATCAGCGACCTTTCCTGGGGAATGCAGATGACTTTGGACTCCGTGGGTCTGGTAAGGTAGACAAGCTGCTGCTCCACCTTGAAGCACAGATGCGCTTGGATATTGTTCAGAATCTCTAAGAAGAGATTATCATCCTTGTATCCTTGCTGGATGCATGTGTGGAATTGTGCATCGCCTAAGTCGGTCAGTGCAGGTGTATGGTCCTGTGACTCCAGCGCTTGCTGGAGTGTCATATCAGTACCTCTTGTAGGCATTCCTTGCCTCATCTCTTCACTTGGCTGAGGGGCCTCATGATCCACTAGCACCTGGGCTTCGATATCGCGAGTCTCTCGCTGTTCATGCAGTCGCTTACTGCGATGTGTTTCCTGTGCTCGCATGGCCCGTAGCTTGACCCTATGTTCCCTGATTTCATGGAACCGATGCAGAGGCAAATCTTTGCCCTCTGGGTCAATACATTTGTCCGCCTGGACATAGTCATGCACGTCATGGATGTCATCTCGAGTATCACTCTCGAAATATCGAGACAGGCAATCCGCGACTTTGTTCAATTCACCTTTTACATAGGTGATATCGAACTAATACCATGACATGTAGTCAATCCAGCAATGTTGTCGCAGAGACAGGTGCATCTGAGTCTTGAAGAACTCTAGTGCTTTGTGATCCATAATAATGTGGATCTTATATCCCATCAGTTTATCCTCCCACTTTAGGAGGGCTTCCAGGATGGCAAGTGTTTCTAACTCGTGCACAGCATAATTCTGCTGAGCAGCAGTGAATTTACGGGACATAAATCCTGCTAGTCGGCAAGTCTGCCACGTTTTACCCTGGCCAAACATGGCCCCAACCCCAGTCTTTGACACATCGCAAATGAGCCAGATGGGCTCGTTGATGCGTGGGCCAATTGGCCAGATGACTGGCGTTTTCGTGCATATGCGCTTAATCATCTTAAAACACCGCTGATGCAGTGGTCTCCAATGAAATGGTGACCCATTCTGGGTCATGGCCATAAGTGGCCCGGTGTATGCCGTGATGTCTGGCAAGAAGTTGCCAATATAGTTCACCAGTCTGACAAATCGTTGGATATCATTATATGTGCGTGGAGTACGCCACTCTCGGATTCGGTCGAGCTTATCCGTATCTGGATGAATGCCCTTCTTGTCAATGACGTGACTGAGACAATCTATACTCGTTGCGTACAACTTGCACTTCTTCTATTTGAGATAGAGACTGGCCTTCCGTAGCCGTTCAAATACGACTCGTAGGTGCTGCTCATGCTCCTTAATGGAGTCAGAAAATATGAATATATCATCTAAATAGACGTGCATGAACTTCCCAATTACATCTCGGAAGATTGAGGTCATTAACCTCTGAAATGTCGCCGGTGCATTACAATCACCAATCTGCATGATGTTACTCACAAATGTCCCCATCAAGGATGAGAACAGCGTCTTTGGTATATCCTCTTCACGGATGTGAACCTGTTTGTACACGTCTGTGAGGTCGATTTTCGACCTATACTTCGCTGTCGCAACATCTTCTCGTATTACTTCCTGATCTGGAAGAGGTGTCACATTCTTGACTGTATTATCATTGCACTGTCGCACATCCAATGCAGTCCTTAACATTCCATCCTTCTTGGGAATACAAAGTAATGGTGCAGCTTGCACCGCTGGTCGTGGTTTCCACCACTTTGCGTTTATGTATCTATTTGTCTTTTCACAAAGTTGATCCTGTAGCACTCGCGGGCAGCGAGGCAAATGATATTTGTACTGCTTGTTATTGTCAATGAGGTTAATCTCATGATTAACCTCCTGCCATGGAGAAAGCTCTTCCTTTGTTCCATTGACAATATCAGCAAACTCCAGTTGCCATTGCTGGTGCAATCAAGGAATATCATCCTCTGTAAGGCTTACAGCCTTACCTTTTCCTTTGGCTATGCGTGTTATACGCGGTTGAACCTTTGGTTCAAATCGCTCCCGTAAGGCACATACGTGCTCCTCTGTGAGATCTCCTGGATTCAACCATACAACTGGTTGTTTCCTCGTTGTACTCGCCGATGACTGCACGCTGATAGGACCCCATACAGGATCAGCGCATCAATGGCAGGTGACGGCAACGCAGCACTGACTCGGGATACCTTAGCGCGTGCTAATTATCCAATTTTGGAGATATTTGACGGCTGCGCACAGCAAGAAGCAGATCCGATCAGTGATAGCGCCGACAGCAGACAGAATGACAACTGACAGATGGCATCAGTCACTGATGACAGCGCTTAGCAAGAAGCCTGATGATCTATCACAAACTGATGGACAGCTTGGCATTTGACCTTGGTGTCTGACACCGCTTAGTGCCTCAATCTGGCGCCTGACATCACTAAGCATTTTGGACAAACAGAAGGGTGATGGATTGATGGTTTAGCACCGCAATCTGCCGCCTGCTGTCGCTAAGAGTCTTGAATGGACGGTAGGGATCTGAAACCGTTGGAGCTACCCCTGTAAAATTTTCTAGTTTACCACACTTTGGCAATGGTTGGTCACTGGCGACGGTGAACTCATTGTAGTATAAAAAATACTTACCAACTTGTACATATCCATCAAACAACAGACCAGAGTTTCCTGCTCCTCTTACTTCAGTCTCCCTTATGCTCAAGATCTCATTTATGGTCGGCAACGTCAAACTCATTGGCAGGTGCAGACGCTCGCTAACACTCGACACACTCGTGCCTTGCAGCTACAGCAGGCATTATCGACGCTTAGACCTTGCTAAGCTTACTGTGTTCTTGCCGCTAACATTGCCGTGTTTACTTACCGCTTCTTCATAGGCGCTGATAGGACCCTATACAGGTTAGGCGCATCAACGGCAGACTCGGCACCGGCTCCGGAAACCTTGCCGCACTCGTTCCGAACTTAGCACACGCATTCTACCTATTTTAAGCCATTCCCGACGGTCAGACATGGCAAGAAGCAGATCCGATCAATGATAGCGCCGACGGCAGCAGGAATGACAACTGACAGATGGCATCAGTCACTGACGACAGCGCTTGGCGAGAAGATTGATGATCTGTCAAAAACCAACAGACAGCTTGGTGTTTGACCTTGGCGGCTGACATCGCTTAGCGCTCCCGATTTGGTGCCTGACATCGCTTAGCCTTTTTGACAGACAGAAGGGTGAGGGATTGATGATTTAGCACCACGATCTGCCGCCTGGCGCCGCTAAGGGTCTTGAATGGACGGCAGAGATCTGAAACCGTTGGAGCTACCCCTTAGAAAATTTTCTAGTTTACTGCTCTTTGGCCACTGGCGACGGCGAACTCTTTGTAGTATAAAAGTACTTACCGACTTGTACAATGACCATCAGAACAATAGACCAGAATTTCCTGCTCCTCTTTCGTCAGTCTCTCTTACACTCAAAAGCTCATTTATAGTCGGCAACGTCGAACTCGTTGACAGTTGCAGACTCTTGCCAACACTCGACACACTCGCGCCTTGCAACTACAGCAGGCATTATCGACGCTTAGACTTCGCTAAGCTTATTGTGCTCTTGCCGCTTACCTTTGCCGTGTTCACTTACCGCTTCTTCCCTAGGCGCTTTACCCTAGCGCTTTACACTTGCCAACCCCGTTACCGACTTTTCCTCATTTTCACAGGCGCGTTCTCTGGGACCTGCCCGGGACTCCTCACATCACTTATAGCACGCCCAACGCAAGCAATTGGTACGGTAACACTATAGTTATATTTGTTACTGACCAAACTTTGGGCATCATCAAATTGGAGCCCACCGCGAGGGATCTCTAGGGCAGAATTCCGCCAGAAACCCGTCTCCAGTGTAGGCGCCGCCTGCTAGAGCAGTCGGCAGAAGGCATTGCCCCTTCTCATCCATCAACTCCACAACCACCTGGTGCCTTACCGGGTCTCTCTCTAGCATAGGAACTACAGAACGCCACTGTAGACGAATTTCCTGATCTCTTCCCATGTTCTCTTGACTTTAGCACTGACGACCTCTTAGCGTCGCCGCTTGCCGTACCGCAACCCATTACCCCCATCACTCCTCTAACACCGCTTTCTCAACTTGTCATTTCTCTTACCCCATCGCCAATTTCTAGAACTTCTTCTCCACAACCGCTAACCGAACTCGCCAACACAGTCGCTATGAAACAACAAGTCCAGCGCATGCTGCCACGTAACCACTTCTCAGCACCAAAATGGGACAAGTCCAAGCCACGGGAGCTCTCCCAGTATTTCAAGGAATTAGAGTATTTATTCAGAGATTGTAACATTACCGACCACATGCAGATGAAGGAGTACGCGGCAAGGTACGTGTCGTATGACACGGCAGAAACATGGACGGGTCTTGCCGAGTTTGCTGCCTTTGTTCCTGCCGCCCTGCCAGTTCCCGCCCGAGGCGCTTCATACGAGGACTAGAAAACGGCAGTAATCCAATTGTACCCTGGCGCTGAAGAAGCTACCCGATACTCGGTAAACGAGCTGCAGAAACTCGTCCATGAATCTTTCGACAACGGCACATTGTCTCTTGGCGCCTTCTCAACGTATTACCGCAAATTCCAAAAGATCGCTAGATGGTTGGTGCAAAACGGCAAGCTCTATATCAATGAGGAACGTCGCCTGTTCCAACAAGGCATTCCGACTTCACTTTGGACTCGCATTGCGTGCCGCCTAGAAATAGTTCATCAGGACCACCATCCAGACGAGCCATATAACATTGCCGACGTCTTTGAAGCCGGTAAGTGGGTTCTCAAGGGAACAGACACTGGCGTTGGTATACCACGCACTAGGACAAGCCCACCACCTGAGTGAACTAACGGTATAATTCCCATCCCGCCTCCTGTTGCCGACTTCATTAAGAAGGAGGACCTCAACGCTGCCGTTACCGCTGCCATCGCTTCCGCCATGACTCGTATCAAAACTATGATTACCACCAATCTCGCTAACCAACCCGCTAATGTACCTGCGTCTGGCCCTTGCCACTTTTGTGGGAAAATTGGCCACACTATGACTAGAGGACGCTGCGCTACCCTCGAAAATTATATTCAGCAAGGAAGAATCCGAAGGGCTATCAACGGCAAGATAGTTCTTACCTCTGGCGCCACCATCCCCAACTACCCGGACAAGAAGTCCTTCCAGGAGCGATGATGAATGGCATAGGCGCAATCCAGGACAAATCGTTACCGGCACGCTATCTGGCAACGCCAACCCTGATTCCAAGCAGGCGACCCAACAGCAAATGATCCACGAGGTCTTACATTTCAACAGTGTTGGCGACCGCCCTACTTTCTCGCAGGAAGAGCGTATCGCCAAGCTACAACAGGAGCTGGATTCGCTTAAGAATCAGGTTTTTGATGGTGTTGAAGTTAAGCAGCCTAAGCAGCCTCTTAAAGGATATAAGCCAATGCCTCCCGCTAGCAAGTTACCGACTCCTACTCCTGCCGCACCGCCAGCCGCCACACCAGAACCATCGTCGTCCTCTGCCGCTCCCAAACCGCCTTTGCCACCTCTCCATCCCTACTCAGGGATTCCTGACCGTTATCATGCTCCCACACAACGAAATTTTGCCGCTCCTGAGAAATGTCCTGAGGGTGGCTACTGACCTACCGCGCCAATTTTCGACATCGAAAAATCAAACCACGTCTTTAGCCGCATCATGAAAACCACTGTCACCTTGTCCGTTGAAGAACTTTGCAGCATTGCTCCAGACGTTCGTAACCAAGTCAAGACGGCAGTCACTCCTCAACGACCTTTGGCGACAACCGTTGCCGAGGTTGAGGACCTCGACGACGTGCTTCCTGGTTTTTCTGTTACCGTCAATTCATTAGACACTGAAGACACCCCTGCCGACCCTATCGCTAACGCCACCTCTGTGGACCCAGTGGAGACCTACCTTAGGTCAGTAGACCATGGAAAAGACCCAGCAATCCTTACTGTTGCTCAAGAATCGCACACTATTTGCTCAGTCACGCTAACCGTAGACAACAAGCACGAGGTAGAGGCAATCATGGATAGCGGGTCTCAAATCATTTCGATGGCAGCAGAAGTCGCTAACAATCTAGGCCTTATTTACGACCCTACGGTGATATTAAACATGCAGAGCGCTAACGGTACAGTGGACAGATCTTTAGGCCTTGCCAAGAATGTGCCCTGCACCCTTGGCGACATCACTTTTTACCTCCAGATACACATCTTATGTTCCCCGGCATATGATTTACTTCTCGGCAGACCCTTCAACGTCTTGGCACGATCAGTCGTCAAGACTGTAACCGACGACAAAACAACTTTAACAATTAGCGACCCAAATTCCGGAATCCGACGAACGGTGCCAACGTTCCCTAGGGGACAACAAAAAGGCGCCTGCGCTAAGCCCCTGGAATTTACCGACCAACACGCCAACAAGCCTCCCCACCAGTGTTTTCACAGACCATCGAGGAGGTGATTGGCAACAATCACGGAGATGTGGCGCTAACGCTGGAATATGACCATTCAACTGGTCTTGTAAATATTATATCTACCGCTTGTCTTGATGATGAAGTTTTACTTTCCTCTACCGCTACCGACGCTGAGCTTTACCAGAAAAACCAAAACATTACCGACTCAGCTTTAGCGTACCTATACCTTACCGCTTCAGGATCATTTCAAATTACTGCGTCTACTGATACTTATCTCACTACCCTTCCCAGAGCCTTGTCTCCTGCCGTTCTTGGACTTGCCGCTCCTCAGGCTACAGTTCCCCTTTCCACTTCTGTATATAACCAAGCTAACGCTCCCAAAAGGAAAGGGGTCCAAGTCAAAAAGAAATATAAGCCAGTTGCGCTTAAAACAAAACCCATCGCTACGCACTCTCCCGAGACGTTTAGAATTGAGCGCCAGATTATTGGCGACCCTCTTGCCAACATACCAACCTTATCACTGAATTCACCACCCTTTCAGCCCACAGGACGTTTTACCATGGAACGCCAACAGCAGTTCGCCAAGGAGCACGACACAGGATTTTTGACCAAAGATGAGTTGAATGTCCTTACCGATCTCGTCGCTATACAAGATAAAGCCTTTGCTTAGGAGGACTCAGAACGCGGCAGCCTCTGTACAGACTTTTTCCCACCTGTCGTCATCCCGACCATTCCTCACATGCCGTGGACTGAGCACAACCGACTGTTACCGCCTGGAATTGAAGCCGAGGTCTGCCAAATCATTAGGACCAAGATAAAGGCTGGCGTCTACGAACCCTCCAATAGCTCTTACCGCTCCCGATGGTTTTGCGTCCTCAAAAAGAATGGTAATCTGCGCATAGTCCACAGCCTGGAACCACTAAATAGGGTTACCATACAACACTCTGGCGTACTGCCTTTTCCTGACCACTTTGCCAAGTCCTTTGCTGGGCACATTTGTGGCGCCACCCTTGACCTCTACGTTGGCTATGACGAACGCCTGATACACCCTTCTTCCCGGGATCTCACTACCTTTCAAACTCCGTTTGGCGCCTTGCGCTTAGTTACCTTGCCGATGGGCTGGACAAACTCAGTCCCTATATTTCATGACGACATCACTTTCATCCTCCAACCTGAGATACCGCATAATGTCCTTAGCTTTATTGATGACGTTGGCGTCAAAGGCCCCAAAGACTGGCGACTCGTAAACGGTTTACCAGCGACCCATCCAGAGAACTCCAACATTTGCTTAGCGCTATGGGAGTTTTTCCAGCTGCTCAATCGGGTTCTCCAACGTATGAAGTATAGCGGTGGTACGTTTAGCGGTCACAAACTCCTCCTTTGCGTGCCAAGGTTCAAGATATTTGGTCACATCTGCACTCCCGATGGTCGTGTTCCCGACGAGTCTCGCTTAGCACTCCTAGAGCGATGGGGTCCTTGCCGCGACTTATCTGAAGTTCACGCCTTTCTTGGTACCGTTGGAGTTCTTAGAATATTCGTCAAGAACTTTGCCCATTGCGCACACGCCCTTAACCGACTCACCTGCGCCAACGAGCCCTTCGAATTTGGGCCAGACCAGGTTACCGCCCCTAGTCCCCATCGATTATACCTCTGCTGACCCTGTTATCTTGGCGGTGGATACCTCGTACATTGCCGTTGGTTACTTCTTGTGCCAATGCCTTAGCAACAATCGGAAACAGCGATGCTATAACCGCTTTGGGTCCATCACGCTAAACGACAGAGAGTCTCGCTACAGTCAGCCTAAGCTAGAGCTCTATGGACTCTTCAAAGCATTCCAGGCGCTAAAGATGTATTTGATTGGTGTGCAGAACCTGATTGTTGAAGTCGACGCAAGGTACATCAAAGGCATGCTGCAGAATCCTGACATCCAGCCATCCGCTAGCATGAACCGGTGGGTAGTCACTATTCTCATGTTTCACTTTGAACTGGTTCACGTCAAGAGCTCTTTCCATGGACCAGATGGACTCTCTAGGCGACCATGGCAGCCTGGCGACCCGGCAGTGGATCCACAGGCTGATAGCGATTTCGAGGACTGGATCGATTGCTTACATGGTTTCGTGCACCTCATACAACAGCCAATCCCCCTACTACGACGGCAACAGCCTACCAGCATATTTTTACATCCCATTATCCCTTACCGCCCCGAGATCTTTAGCGCACCTCTCACATTCTACATGGCAAGCATTTTTGGTCAAAATGCACTACCAGTAAAAGTCGTACAAGAGCCCAATCTGCTAAGAGAAGACAGCAGAAACCTAACCTACGATGCCGTTCCCCAATCCGCCAAGGCAAAGGCAGAAGACAGTTGCTTGTTAATAGTGGAACAATGGATACAAGACCTCAAGCGACCTGCAGGCCTTACCGACGAGCAATACGCGACCTTTATCCAATACGCCACCCAATTCTTCTTTACCGACAACCGACTTTGGCGACGAAATCGAGATGGCGCTCACAAGCTGATCATCAAGCCCGAAAGTCGCTTACAAGTCTTGCACGCCATGCATAATGAGCTAGGACATAGAGGTCTGTACGCTACCTGAGCTTCGCTGCTAGAACGATTCTGGTGGCCACACGCTAGTGCTGACATCGCCTGGTACATTAGGACTTGCCACCTCTGCCAAATTCAACAGACGTGCCAAGTGCTCATCCCGCCAACCGTTGCAACGCCAGCTCCCCTTTTCAGCAAAATTTACGTCGACACCATGCATATGCCCAAGTCTAGTCGCTATAAGTACATCATTCAAGGTCGTTGTTCGCTAATCCACTGGCCTGAATTTCGAATGCTTCAAAGAGAAAATACCGAGGCGGTCACCAAGTGGCTATTTGAGGACGTCATCTGCCGTTGGGGAGCGCTAAGAGAAATTGTCACGGATAACGGTGCGTCCATTATCAAAGCGCTAACTTACCTCGCCAAGAAATACAATATTCACCACATTCGAGTATCTGGCTACAACAAGCGCGCCAATGGCCTGGTAGAGAGACCCCACTTTGACGTTCGGCAAGCGCTCTTCAAGGCAGTCGATGGCGACGAGTCTCGCTGGAGTGAGGCGACGTATTCAGTGTTTTGGTCGGAAAGAGTTACTATTCGTAAGCGCATGGGTTGTTCTCCCTATTACGCAGCTACTGGCACCCATCCGTTACTCCCTGCCAACATTATAGAGGCGACCTACCTTCAACCAGCACCTAACAGCATCTTAGCGACTACCGATCTTATCGCCAGACGAGCCATTGACCTCCAGCGAAGGAAAGAAGACTTAGAGCGACTCCATGAGGTAGTCTTTAGCGCCCGTCGCCAAGCAGCCCTGCGATTCAAAACCAAGCATAGTGCTACTATCAAGGATTATAACTTCCTGAGAGGAGCGCTAGTACTCATGCGCAACTCCAAAATCAAAACCTCATACAACAAGAAAATGCGCCCGCGCTATTTGGGACCCTTGGTAGTTATCTCTTGTAACCATGGAGGCGCTTATGTGCTCTGTGAATTAGATGGTTCAGTACTACATCGACCTGTTGCCGCCTTTCGCCTACTACCGTATCTCGCCAGGGAACAAATTAACTTGCCGTTGGAAGCACTAGATATCAACACCGCCAAGTTAAGAGAACTTGAAGAAACAGAACTATTGGACGATGATGATTTGCCGACTCTAGTTGAAGAAGAAGAAAATGATTAGAAAAGACTATATATTGATAAGCTCTTTCTTTCTATTGCTTACCTTACTTATCTTTCTTGCCGATACTTACTGTACTATATCCAACAGACATTTCCTTACATAGTCAAGTCGCAGCGCTAGCGTGTTGCCAACGCTTAGCACTCTGCGCAACTCTTGCCAAGGGGTTTTTGCTATGATGATTTACTGAGCGTTTCCCTTTCTCCTCAAAAATATGTCTAAGTCCCACAACTATTATCCCTTATGCTAAAAACCTATCTTAGAATACTTGCCGCTTGCTTTCTCTGTGCTTTACCTTCTTTGCTCTTTGCTGTTGCGCTAACTCAGGTTACAGGATTTATCCTTACACTCGGCAAGAAGGCGGCAAGAGGTATATTTACGCTTTCGGTAACAAACAAAAATATATATACAAATGGCCTATCTACTCTAAGGTCCGTCAGTCTTCGCGATCAGAAAGCGGCAAGGAGTCGTCGAATGGCAGAAGGTCGCCAACCTGAACCTGATTAAGGACTTGCCACTCTAGCGCCTCGTTGCAATTGGCTCGGTATTCCTCGAGGGTCTCCATGCTATGGGTCAAGTTGGAGTACCAGAGTTGCGAGGCCATGATCTGTTGTCGAACACATTTGCGCTCGCGACCCAATACCGCATGCATGCTTGCCGCCCGTACTCCCAGCTGCTCTATAACCTGAGGAGGGTACAGGGCCACCACGGGATAGACCAAGTCCTCCCCCAGCCACTCATAAGAGTCGCCAGTGACTCTTGGCTGAGGCTGGGGGGTCCAAGACGAGGGCCCACTTGAGCTTGCCCAGAGCTGCGTTGCTAAGTCGCCCTCACTTACCCAAGGGGTGGCAGGCTCCACCGTCGGCAACTCCTGGGACTCGCCAGGGATGTCTTGTAATGTCTCCTCCGGTTCTCCCTCGGCATCCTCATTACCGCCCTCTACTTCCTCACGACTAGGCGATCCTCCACATCTCTCCTCCTCCCTGGCCAACTCCTGCACACTAGTGGACTCTTCCATCACGACATCACCTTCATCGCCTGGGGCGCCAGGAGTCGAAACATTGAGTGGCGTGTTCTCGGGCAAGGCGAGGGGGGACAGTAGGCGACTGGGACCGGCCTCACCGCTAATGGAAGGGAGGCAGCTGGCGGCAAGGGCTTCTCCAAGCTCCCTCATCTCCGTGTCCTCAGCAGTTGGAGAGGAAGGGGGCGACTTGATGTGTACTCGCTTGGCCTTACCCTTGCCCTTGCTTGGGGAGGAGGCCTTGCGTTTTTCCTGGCGCTCGCCAGCACCACGCTTGCTGACTGATTCCAATTCATCTCCTTGGTGCGTCAGCAGCGCCAAGGAGGACTTGCTGATCTTGGCCGCTCTCCCAGCGGCAACCTCCTTGCGTTCCCCCTCGACAAACTCCCTCGCCCGCTTCACCAAAACAGCACAGGAAAAGGTCCTCTCGACAACGATATCTGGCGCCCCTCCTCGCTCACAACTCTTGGCGCCATCGATGGTACAGGCATGCTTGAGAGTGCCGCATCGGTAGCAAGGTTGAGCACCAGTGGGGAACCAACAACTCTCGGGATCGTTGTCAGCCCAACATTTGTCGCACTAAGACCAGTCAAGTGGAAGAAAGGTTATAAAGGATAAGTTGCTTACCGCTCCTCGCGAATCTTTGAACTCTTGGCACGTCGCCAAGGAAACCGTGCGCTTATTCTTCATCTCGGGCAACTCCACTCCTCCCTCGATGCCCTCATCCATAACAACATCTTCCCGGCACGGCAAGAGCAAACCCTTCAACTCCTTGTCGTCGAAAGTGGTCTGACTAGGGAGCTGGGGGAGAGTCAGCAGAGAGTCGGCAAAGAGTCACTACAGCATACCTCGTATTGAGGGCCCTTCCCCTTGTGAGACTAGCAAAAGTCACAGTCGGTAAGGAGAGACGCCAACACCAGCAGACTCACCTTTTTCTTCAAAGCCTTGCCAGGCTTTGAAGGCGAACCCCGTGTGCCTGCCGGCAGTGTGGGGCTCTGAACACTGCCGGCACGAGACCCCTTGCTAGAACCCTCGGCAACAGACTCCTTCTTCTGCTTCTTGGCGAGCTCGGCCCTCACTACCGCCAAAGTGTGCACGGCAGCGGCAGCGGCAGCCTCCTCCTGTTCTTGCTCGATCTGCAAGCGAGCAAGGGGTTCCAGCACCTCTTGTTTACTGCGAGGAGATAGTTCAGTCCATAGCTAGAGAAGGAAAGGTCAGAAGCTACTTACTCAGTTGCCGATGCGCTTACGGTCATTGGCAACACACCAGAAAGAATGTCCTCCAGCTCATCTTCGATGGTGGGGACAGGGGGAGGCGCCTAGAGAGCAATCAGCTAAGCGACACGCCAGGCGACAACAACAACTTACGAAGCGGGAGAAGAGCGCTAACCACTCGGCGCCACGATTATCCACATACCGGGCACGACACTACTCCCACACCTTGATCTTGCGATCCCAGCCAACGCCAAGGACCCTCACCTCATACCACTTCTCCAGCAGCTTCATTACGCCAACCACCAAGTTTTGAGACGCCTCAGCGCCAATGCCCTCAATGTGCCGAATGAAGCGGTTAGCCTTGGCGATGTAGGCATACGCGGCTTCTTGAGCAGCTTGAGATGGGACGGGGGGCGGAGTTGGAATACGGAAGGACATTTTTGTTTTAATTAAGCGCCAGGAAAAGATGGGGAGAAGAAACGAAGTCCACACTCATGCACCAGGACTATAAACCAAATCTCAAGAATGCACGGACCACTTGTCACAAAAGCGGTAACGGTAGCCTTATTTGGTGACTAAGGACAGTCAATTTTTCAGTTGGGGGGAGATGATAGGATCCTATACAGGTTAGGCGCATCAACAGCAGACTTGGCACCGGCTCCGGAAACCTTGCCGCACTCGTTCCGAACTTAGCGCACACGTTCTACCTATTTTAAGCCATTCCCGACGGTCGGACACGGCAAGAAGCAGATCCGATCAATGATAGCGCCGACGGCAGCAGGAATGACAACTGACAGATGGCATCAGTCACTGACGACAGCGCTTGGTGAGAAGATTGATGATCTGTCAAAAACCGACAAACAGCTTGGTGTTTGACCTTGGCGGCTGACATCGCTTAGCACTCCTGATTTGGCGCCTGACATCGCTTAGCCTTTTCGACAGACAGAAGGGTGAGGGATTGATGATTTAGCACCGCGATCTGCCGCCTGGCGCCGCTAAGGGTCTTGAATGGATGGCAGGGATCTGAAACCGTTGGAGCTACCCCTTAGAAAATTTTCTAGTTTACTGCTCTTTGGCCACTGGCGACGGCGAACTCTTTGTAGTATAAAAGTACTTACCGACTTGTACAATGACCATCAGAACAATAGACCAGAATTTCCTGCTCCTCTTTCGTCAGTCTCTCTTACGCTCAAGAGCTCATTTACGGTCGGCAACGTCAAACTCGTCGACAGTTGCAGACTCTCGCCAACACTCGACACACTCGCGCCTTGCAACTACGGCAGGCATTATCGACGCTTAGACTTCGCTAAGCTTATCGTGCTCTTGCCGCTTACCTTTGCCGTGTTCACTTACCGCTTCTTCCCTAGGCACTTTACCCTAGCGCTTTATACTTGCCAACCCCGTTACCGACTTTTCCTCATTTTCACAGGCGCGTTCTCTGGGACCTGCCCGGGACTCCTCACATCACTTATAGCGTGCCCAACGCAAGCAATTGGTATGGTAACACTATAGTTATATTTGTTACTGACCAAACTTTGGGCGTCATCAGCGCTTTACCTTAGCGCTTTACACTTGCCGACCCCCTTACCAACCACACTTTATTTTCATAGGCGCGTTCTCTGGGACCTGCCCGGGACTCCTCAAATCACTTATAGCGCGCCCAATGCAAGCTTTTGATATGGTAACACTATAGTTATATTTGTTACTGACCAAACTTTGGGCGTCATCAACGCTTCTCGCTTTCAGCAAAAGTCCGTCAAATACAATATCCGACGTTTCAGAAATCTCGTCCTCTCGTGTGTGACGGTACACTTCTCCCATCTGGGTCGCCTGCCTACTTCCCATAGCCTGCGTCACCATTGATGCTACCAACTCATTCCACTCCTGTGGCATTCGTGGGTCATACGCCCATTGCACTCCTGGCCAAGGCACTGGTCGGTCCATTAGCGGCCTAGTGCTACCCACAGTTCCCATCATACTGTATACCTTGTCCTTGACGAGATCCTCAACCTTCACTCGAGAGCTAGTTGGCTGGCATTCCAGCGACTCCACCATGCGTTTACTACGCTCATTCTTGCACTGTACAGCCTGTTTAGGCTTTCCATTGGTACATCCAATCACATCCAGGTGCTTCCCCTTCTTCAGAGTTCCTTGAAACTCTTCCTCAAACATCAGTATAGCCGGCGAGTCTGCCGGCAGGCTTTTTGGTAGGACCTGTTCGTCCTCCACCTCCTGTACAGTCGCTCTCCTGTGACCATCTAGTCAGTTGCGTTCATCACACCACTTTTCAGTTGTGTGATAGCGCCTCAAATGACCATCTGTGTTGTTCAACACCACTTTCTCTGCCTTCATAGGCGTACCATTCACAACGACCATGTCATTCATGAAATCCAGTGACACCTTGTTCTTACGCATGAATGGCGTACCGATAATCATGTCGTAGCGATCAAAATTCGCTATATCCACATATTCCTTCGTCGACGTCCCTGCCGTCTTCATTCTCACTTCCACGCCAAACTGTACCATAGCGCAACTCCTGACAGTCCCCAGTTGGAGCATCAATGGCTCCTCCAGTTCATGAACACGAATCACGTTGACGTGAGCAAACTGGGGCGCAATGCCTGTAGTGGTACTCCCCGAGTCCCACAATGTCCATGCCGGATGTCTATTGACATCAACATATGTGACCAGGCACTCCTTCTCTTTGGGAGTATAGCGTGGCCGCTGCAACTTATTCGTTGCCTTCTGCAGGGTTACACGTCTCATTCAGACGCGCTGATCCCCACGGCACTCCGTCAGTGCAAACAGGTGTTCCTTCTCATCATCACTGTAGTACTTGGTGGCAAGTATTACTGTAGTTCTGGGGCTTATTGGTAACTCAGAAAGTTCCC